>SOMO01003479.1:1780-14993 GCA_028128575.1 Paedocypris carbunculus
CACACACACACACACACACACATTTTCTCACTCTCTCTCTCATTGTCTTTCTTCCTCTCTCTCTGTCTTTCTCTCTCTCTCTCTGTCTCTCTCTGTCTCACCAATATAAAATATATCACATATATGACATTAGGTTTTCAAGAAACTCACTCATGATCAAAGACGAATTTGAGTGAAAACACCAATAAATGTCAATTTTTGTGCTTCTCATGTTCACTTATCTCATATAAGATTAAAAAGCATTTTTTTGCATCAACTAATGCTCACAAGTCAAGGTATTGCGGTTTGAAAACAAACGCAGCCTGAGACCAGCAGAATATTGGAGTTTAATCTCAACGGATTAAAGATGTGAAAGACACAAAAGAGGAAGAAGAAAACGTGCAGAATTGTAGTTATAATTAATCTGAAGGTCTCGTTAGTAAACATTGCTAGCTAGAGTGTGTGTGTGTGTGTGTGTGTGTGGTCGGAAACGGTGGTGATTATGATAATAACGAGTGATTTCCTGACACTCATTTAGTTTTACGCTGAGTCATTATTCAGACTTTCACGGTTTGATGCTGAACGTTAAAATGAAGATTTCGTCGGATTGTCACGGTCACATGACTGCTGCAGGTGGAGTTGGCCTTTCTGGGGGCGTGGCCTTTCTGTGCTCATCCAATCGGTGGAGTTACGATTACAGGGCGGAAACGTTTACCTCACTTGATTCCGAGGCTAAAGATGAACAAAACGTGCGTCTCCGTTAATCTTTGGATTTTTCGGCTCTGATTACAGATAAATAACGGACATTTTTCTTCTTTAAAGACATTGTTTATACCATAATTCGCATAGCGACTTTGCGTTAAAAAAAAAAAGCGCTTTAGAAATGATTTCTAAAAACTGCATATGACAAACCCTATAACAACCCTTATCAATATTTATCAGTGTTAGACTTAATTACGTGAGCGGAAATCATATCAGAATCAGAAAAGTTCCGTGTGATAACGTCTGAACAGTGTGTGATACGCAGATGAACGTTATCCGTCTGTGTCTGGATCAGGATCGGGTCATTCTCGGCTGAAGTTCAATGCTGAGAGTCGCTCTTCTGCTGGAGAGCTGCTGATGTTCCTCCTCAACATTCCTGCAGATGGAGACAGATTGGAACGCTTAGGGCAACTGGCTGCTTTCACTTAGGCGGGCGCGTGTGTGTGTGTGTGTGTGTGTGTGTGTGTGTGTGTGTGTGTGTGACCGCCGTCCTCTGCGGCTTCTCCACACACTTTTTCCACTATTGCACGTGAGTGTTTCACTCGGCATCAGGTTTCCATTATGGCCTGAAATGACGGATATCTGAACTTTACTAAAGTGATAAACCACTGGAGGATTGTGGGAAACTGCTGAAGCCAAACCAATCACACTGACCCGTATTCCTGTCTGTCTGTCAGTCTGTCTCTACGTCTGTTCCCCTGTCTATCTATTAAATTGTCTGTCTGTCTGTCCATTTCTCTTCGTCTGTCTCTTTCTCTGTCTGTCCATCTGTCTGTCTGTCTCTTCACCTGTCTGTCCATTTCTCTCTGTCTCCGTCTGTCTCTCTGTCTCTGTCGGTCTGTTTGTCTGTCTATCTCTTCACCTTTCTGTCTGTCCATTTCTCTCTGTCTCCATCTGTCTCTGTCAGTCTGTGTATGTTCGTCTGTCTATCTCTTCACCTGTCTGTCTGCCTGTCAGTCTCTCTCTCTCTCTCTCTCTCTGACTGTCTGTCTGTCTCTCTCTCTCTGACTGTCTGTCTGTCTCTCTCTCTCTCTCTCTCTCTCTCTCTCTGTATGTTCGTCTGTCTTCTCTTCACCTGTCTGTCTGTCTGTCCATTTCTCTCCATCTGTCTCTTTCTCTATTCGTCCATCTGTCTGTCCATCCATCCGCCTTGTCTGTATTTTTGTATCTGTCTGTCTGCTTTTCTGTATCTCGACCTTTCATCCATCCATCTATTCAACGTTCTATCTTCTTCCTCTCCGCCGGTCTGTGTCTCTGTGTGTGTACTGTACACTGTGTACGTTCTCATCCCATCCACTATCAGTCCAATCACACCTTCAGTCAGTCATTAAAGCGTCTGTCGGAGCGAATCCACCGTAACTCCTTCGTCTTCCGTGTTCCAGTTTGTTTAGCGCTTCAGTGTTTAATGCCACCAGTACAATTCCAGAGCCGGAATCCCTGCGTCTCACAGCTTCTCTCTCTCATCCACCCACACACACACACACACACACACACACACACACACACACACACACACACACACGGGTCCCCAGGAGGGGCCGGCGGCACAGAGCTCATTAGCATAGCGGCCGGGCCCCCTGATTAGCCGCATCATCACAAACAAGACGTCAGTGATGCGAGGTGAGGCCCCCGGGAGCCCCAGATCACAGACATGCTAATGAGGGCCTGCGCTAGTGTGACAGGTGCGCGGAGGGGATGTTTGAGGGACGGCGGGGGTCCGGAGGGCAGCGCGGGCGCGTCCTGTCCCCATGGCATCACCTCGCCTTTTGTTCTCTATGCAAATCCGCCACTGGCTTTCGGCAGCTGGATGTTGACGGGGCCGTAAGAGCACCTATGCTAACATGCTAGCACATGTTAGCATCACGCACCAGTTCCCCGCGCCACGGATCGTCGCGACTCCATCAGCGCGGCCTCGGTTAGCGCGTTAGCTTTGCCCTGGCGGCTCCAGCAGCTAATGCTAATGCTAACGCGGCTTCTCCCAGGAAACGCCGCCCACCAGCCCCTCCCCCTCACTTCTCTGTCGCCCGATCCACGTTTCTAAAGAGAAATTAATTGCCGCAAAATGTTGAAATCAACATATCTAAACACAGGTTGGATCCCGGCGGACGAGCTAATTGGCCGTGAGCTGGTGAGGGTGGGCAGCCTAAGCGCGGGAACCCCGACGTTCTCACGCGTTTGTGTCATTAATCACGTCCTACACACTCGCGTCGAGACTACACTAGCGTCATTAGCACTATTAGCAGCATGTCAGCCTTTAGCATATTAGCATCCAGTGCGGGGCCTTTAGCCTCAGCGCAATTACCAGAAATGTGAGCGAAAACACTGCGTGGGAATGAAGAAACCGCTAGCTAGTTGACCTCCGCGGCTTGTAGCTAGCAGCCATTCCTCACAGAGGAACCTGTCGGCACTTCTGTAATGAGCACTTTCATTGGCTGGATCCATCAGCCCCTCCCTGGACCCGCCCTCATACACACACACAGCGCTGGAGATTTAGCACGAGCTGTCGTCGCAGGCACGAGTCTCTGATGGTTATTAGCATATTTTACTCGGGTCACATGGGCTTTTCCGTCTCATCCCGTTTGGGAATGTTGATGATGGTATTCGTCTCTGGGCGTCATTACATCGGACTGTCTCAGTAACATATGGTCGTCTTTTGTTTGAACTGATTCGATGCAAATTGCGATAGCTGAAGCGCACGATTATGCTGGAGTGTGACGGAGCGTGCGCGCACACACACACACACACGGACTTGCGCACACACACACACCTACTATCTCTCTAATTGTCTAAATATCCATCTCTTGTTGTTCTGACTCTTTGCTGTCTCGTAGACTAAACGTTTCTTCACACATTCAGTCGGTCATTAAACACGTGAACACACACACACACACACACACACACACACACACAAATACATATGTATGTCCATGCACAAATGCAAAACCACGCAATTTATTTGGTCCCTTCCCCATTATGCTGAGTTTTCTGCAGCCACTGGAGAAATGGAAGACGGCGATGAGGCTTCAGCAGAACTGGCACTGGTCACGCCCGCTGCTGGTTTTCTACTGACTTGGCTCCGGTCCAAGGCCGGAAAATGCAAAACAAACAGCTTGTATTTCATCATCTAATCTGCAGTTTTCTCTCGGGCCTCGAGCTCGGTGTCTGTCTGCGGGCGGTGTTCCTGACCACTGTAGAGCATCACTTCACTAAGAGCTTTTATTGCAAGGAAGTTGGAACCTAAGAGTTGTTGGCCTTCCTGTATTAAAGGAATGATCACACCAAGGACGATAAGGAAAGATAAATCCAGCTAGATGATTCTCACCATGTAAATTGTCGTTGCTGAACTGACATTTATCAATCGTAATTCGACAACCTGTCTCACAATAATCGAATCTCCAATGGTGGAGGGAGTTGTGGTCCAGTGGTAGGGGACATGGACTCGTCTCCGAGAGGTTGCAGGTTCAAATCCCCCTACCACTGGTTCTGCTGGCCCATGGGCAAGTCAATTTATCCCACTTGCCACGGCTAAGGCTGCCCACTGCTCCGGGTGTGTGTGTTCCCTTCACTGTGTGTATGTGCACTTTCTTTTGGATGGGTTAATGCAGAGCTCCAATTTCGATATGTTGGCCATATTGACAATCACTTTCCTTTTCTTTTCCAAAGGGTGAAGGTGCATGGAAACGTTTGTAGGATTGCATAGCATGTTGCTACATAGTCGTTACTAACCATCCATACTTTTCTCTCTGTCTTTCAGGAAAAAATGAGCCATCCAGTTACATATGCACCACGTGCAAGCAGCCCTTCGCCAGCGCATGGTTCCTGCTGCAGCACGCGCAGAACACTCACGGCATTCGCATCTACCTGGACAACCACCCAACCGGCTGCTCACTCACCCCACGCATGGCGCTTCCTCCTCCGCTGGGTGCGGACATGCTGCCTCGCTCACCCCTCGCCAGTTTTCTGGGTGACGGCATCAATCCGTTCCCGCTCTTGCGTATGGCCGCACCGCTTCTGCGAGAGCCCCCGCCACCAGGATACATCGACAGCCGCCTGCAATCCGCCCCGTCGTTTGTCAGCCCCCCACCTCCCCGTCATCCCCTGGATCGTCTCGGCCCGGAAGAGATGGGCCTACTGGCTCAGCATCCCAGTGCGTTTGAACGAGTGATGCGAATGACTCCGTTGGGAATGGACCCCTCGATGGGCTTCTCTCAACGTCTTCGTGAACTAGCAGGCAACAACGGCAACGGTGGGCCGACCCCTCCTCTCTCCCCGAACCGGGTACCTCCGATGCATCGACTACTCAGTCCCACCTTGTTCCAACACAGCAGCAAGCCAGCGTCTTTCCTCACCACCTCGTCCCAGCCCCCGTCAGTCCCGTCCAGGGGCAACTCCTCGTCGCCTCTAAGTCAGATCAATAAAGCCAAGTCCTGCGAGTTCTGTGGCAAAACCTTCAAGTTTCAAAGCAACTTGATTGTGCACCGGCGAAGCCACACGGGCGA
Organism: Paedocypris carbunculus; assembly: GCA_028128575.1. Taxonomy (NCBI): domain Eukaryota; kingdom Metazoa; phylum Chordata; class Actinopteri; order Cypriniformes; genus Paedocypris; species Paedocypris carbunculus. Next base: position 7,021 of record SOMO01003479.1, read on the forward strand.
AAGACCCTACAAGTGTCATCTCTGTGACCATGCCTGTTCCCAGGCCAGCAAGCTGAAGAGGCACATGAAGACCCACATGCACAAGTCAAACTCCATGGGGAGCTCCCCTGAGCAGGGAGGTCAAGACTCGGCCGGAGAAGGACTTAAGAGCAACGAGGACGGTGGCGCGAGGGAAGGTTTAGACAATGACGAAGACGACGACGAAGAAGATGAGGACGAGGAGGAAGAAGAAGAGTACGAACAGCAAAATGGGAGCCGGCCCGAGTCCAATCTGAGCATGGACTCTGGGTTGAGCAAAAACCGAGAGAACGGACCAAAGCCCTCACTGGAAGAGAAGTGTCTGACCACGGAGAGAAGGATGGAAAGCCAATACAATAACCTTGACAATCACTTGAGGGGACCACCAGGCAGCAGGCCATGTGAAGAGATGGACGCAAACTCCACTGTCCGGGACATGGACAGGCGCCCGATGGTCAACGGTAGAGGCTGCGGCCCAGAGGATCCCATCACAACTCTGTTCCACCGGAAGCCCATTCCGATCTCCAGCCCCAACCTTTCAGCGTCCTCCGCCAAAAGAATCAAGGTAGAGAAGGACATGGAGCTACCCCCGGTGCCGATCATCTCTCCAGAGAACGTCTACTCTCAGTTGCTAGCTGGCTACGCCGCGTCCCGCCACTTCATACGCGAGCCCTTCCTGGCCTTCAATGACTCCAGACAGTCACCCTTTGGCACTTCTTCAGAGCATTCCTCGTCTGAGACGGGCAGTCTTCGCTTTTCCACTCCTCCTGGGGAACTTCTGGAAAGCGGGGGGCTGTCCGGGCGTAGTGGCGGCAGCACGCCTCACCTCCACTTGCGGGGTCCCGGGCCTGGAAGACCACCGAGCTCCAAGGAGAGCCGACGGAGTGACACTTGTGAGTTCTGTGGGAAGGTGTTCAAGAACTGCAGCAATCTGACGGTGCATCGACGTAGCCACACGGGCGAGAGGCCTTACAAGTGTGACCTGTGCAGCTACGCTTGTGCCCAGAGTAGCAAGCTCACCCGGCACATGAAGACCCACGGGCAGTTTGGCAAAGAGGTGTATCGCTGCGACATCTGCCACATGCCCTTTAGTGTGTACAGCACCTTGGAAAAACACATGAAGAAGTGGCACGGGGAACATTTGCTGACCAATGAGGTGAAACTGGAGCAGGCGGACCGGGCTTGAGACCACTTACCAATGCACTGCATTATGGGCTTAGCCGGATAGTCTTTTTCTAGACTGGAGTAATATAATTTGGGTGTGCGTGAGTGTGTGTGTGATTGCTTTTTTTGTTTAGCACTCTGGCCTGAGAAGTAACACAGAGAAATGTCAGTGGTTTTTGAAACCCTTCTTGCGTGTCCAACCAAGTAAAAGACGAGCAGTCCATGGAGCCTTTCTTCTGTGCAATAATTTCTGTATTTATTGGGGGATTTGTAATGACTCGTGACCCGTGCAGGTACTTCACCGATGGGTTTCCTAAGCTTTCACCCGTGCCACGCCCCCTGATGGTGAGACCCGAGGACCCCCCGAGTTTAGCTTAGCTGCTCTGTGCTGGTTTCCTCAGAGGAACTATGGTGGTCATGATCTTCACTTCCGGTAGTTTTCAACCCCTTTTCATAGGTGTCACGGCCTGTAGATGCTCAGCACTGAATGTCACTTTGACGGTAAATATTCTGACGTTTCTGAGACAGGACACAGGGATGTTTTTTTCAGGCAGCTGATTAGCAGTTTGACTGCATGTGATTCCTTTAATGTGGACTTTAACGTTGAGGTTGCGGTCGTTATCTGCCCAAACAAATGTCACTTATTTCTCCGTACCTAAAGCGATGACACTCTCAGTTGCATTTCTTCGGAACATTCCTTCATTTAATGAAAAAGTTTCCGCCATTGAAGCGAGTCGTCAAACGTCAGCCACTTCCTGTTTATACGCCGTTAGTCTGTTACAAGGTCCAAGCCTCGTGGGACGGAAAGGTCTCACGCGCTTGTGCATTCTTTAAGTCATGCTGGACTTATTTTGCAGAAATTTGATTTTTTCCATCCACTTTTTTTTTACATAACCAAAACCGACGCAGGTGTAATGATGTAAAGACGAAGCTTCTGAGGTCCTGTATTATCCTGAGATTGACACGTTCCATCAGCCTCCTCTGTTCACACGGCGCGTCTTCTTCTGCGTTCCGCTCCACACTCAGTTTAAATCAAGCGGTGTTGTGTCGCACTCTGAGATGGCGAGAAAGCGCCGGACGAGAAGAATGTTCTCGGTACGAATGATGTAGCTCTCGTTTTGAAGATGCTCCACAAACTGGTTAAACTTCTTCACGCGAATGTCAGAAAGCGTCAATGGTGCGTGACCACGTCTGACTGGGTTCTAGTCCATCGAATGCACTTCAGGTCCGCCTGTAAAATTGTAAAAGGTCAACAATGTTCTATTTGGGAAATGTAAAGAGGGGCTTCATTTTACGCACATTTAATTTCCTGTTGTTGTTTTTTTACAAAATTACCAAGCCATTATGTCTGTTTCTCACGCGACAATGTGACAGTGGATGAGGATAAAGAGACAATTTATTGGAGAAATGAAACACTGTCTAATAAGTTTACAGTGTTGAAGTACCGGGACGCCGAGCTTTTTTCTGTAAATGTGTTTGAATGAGACAAATGTTTTTATACTGAATATCATAGCAGGGTTTTTACGTTTTTGCCTTTTTTTTTCTTCGTTTGGTGCAGGTATTTCCGTACATTTCTATGGATTTATGCGTTTGTGTGTTCTTTTCTGTTATTGTTGAAAACTCTGTGTGTTTGTACTTTCAGTGGCATTTTCCCAATCGATGCAAAAAAAAAAAAACTTTATATTTTGCAGTTCATTAAGGAATTGTCCACTCAAATGTTTCGTCACTATATTTGTTCATAATTTTGCTAATACTATCCACAGGAGGATGTAAAAAAAATAATAAAATATAAAGGAAAACACACCTTTGTCTCTCTAGAGTTGATGTAAGTTTGGCCCTCATTGGTCGGTAGGACAAAAGGCGAGACTTTCTGACGACCTTTGACCTGTAGACGCATGCACCGCACCTGCTCCTCGTCCTGTTGACCTCACTTGACCTCTGCCGCCTTGTCTTGTCAGTTTTGTCTCATCTGAGGCAGGTGGGTCTTTTGTAGTTACTACAATGTTTCATTTTAAGGAGGGGAAACACTTACAAGTCTCTTCTTCTGGTGACCAATCACGTCGCAGGCTTTTCTTCTGTGAATGAGCCACTCGTGTGAGGAGCCACGCCCCGAAAACAGCCTCAAAAGATGTAAACAAACTCATTCTGGCTGGTCAGTCGATGTTTAATCAGAAGGTTTCTTTGGCGCGGGAAGTGTTTGGTTTCGCTGGAGCCAGACTTCTTCCCGCAAATATCTGTTTCGAATGAAGTTCGATTCGTGAACCTTCGTGGTCTCTTGATCTGTCAAGTTCCTACGTTTTTCACACTGTAATTATGGCCACACACACTGGTGTCTCCGGCCCCGCCCCTTCAGTGTCACTGACCACACCCCTCGTGTCCTTTCGCTGACTCGGATCCGGATAGAGAGTGGCGGGCAAATGAGGGGTCTGGACGCGGCTCCTCGGGCATCTTGACCGCGTGACGGGGATTCTGGCCCGTCTGATATATCCACTCACTAATCTTCATTTCCCTGTCCACCGACCGATCAAACCAGGAAAAATCCACACCAGCTGCTTCTCCGTGGAATAAAAAACGGCTGAGATTTAATTATAGAAAGTAGCAATGCCACAAATAATTTGGCTGCAGTTCCTCGTCACCCGGAAATGGAATGAGCAGCTGAGAAGATGACGGTGTGAATAAGAGGACACAGAGTTCCTGTAAGGATCAAGTCTTGTAAGGATTCGCACAAGAAGAAAGATTAAGTTCAACGTGGATAAATAATTGCTGTGATATCTGGGTGCCAAAAAAATCGAATGAATTATTATTATTATTATTATAAGTAGAACTTTATTCTAAAGATGCCGCCCAATCGATTATTTAAAGACTAAAAATGCAATAAAATCAAGAACTTTAAAAAGTCTGCAAAACTTCGCTTTTGTATTTATCTGTCAGGATACTTCATGTAAAAATTGTAAATTGCGTGCGGAAATATTAAGCTAAAATAATCAGGAAACTACTCGACTCCTTTAAAAACACAGTTTCGGTAAAACTGCTACAATGTTTGGAAATTATTACATTTAAAAATATATTTAAAACGTTTTTTTTTTTTTATTTTATTTAATTTAGAAATGAATCGAAAATGTTTAATGGTTTTTCCACTGCTTTTCACTTCAGCTTCGAAGGCGAGTGTGAAAAGATTATCCAACAATTCCTGCTGCTTGACACATCGAGGCCTGATGATTTTGGCTGTAATAACCGGCTTAGAATTCCCGAATTAGGATTTGTTTCGGGACCTTAGACATTTTCCCAATTAGGTGGCTCTCCCAATTAAACCGCGTCTCGTCCACCGTACATGTTCTCCACAGACTCCTCAACCAAGGTGGAACACGTGACGGAAAATGAATTTATATTAAAATACGAAAAATCCTTTTTTTTCCTCTCCAGTACGGCGTCATCGAACGACTTTCCTCTATCGCGAAATCGCCGCTGAAGTGTGTGTGGCGTGTTTGCCAACAGTCGGATATTCATTCTCCCAGCAGAACAATTCCATTCTAGGCGGTGAAAGATGAGCCGAGGTCGTGCTGGTACAAGCTCCGCCGAGGCTCCGTGACACATCGGAATGAGCCCAACGCCGGAGCGTAGCATGTGAGTAATGAAAAACCACACCTCTGCTCGGAATAATTGCCAGCGCTCTCAAGTCACTGGGATTCCTGTAGTCAGACCTCCCTGGATAATCCAAACAGAGGCAAATTACTCAAGTATTTAGGCCTCTTCTCTACCTCAGGGGGGGCGTGTAATTGTCCACACCGGAGTCCGCACTTGTCCCGGTGAAATATCAAATCTACTCATTTGATTTGAACTGCAATTATGTCGTAAAAGCAAACTGGCTGTGAAAGTGCGGATCCGCTTTCATCGAGGGCAGACCAGCGTAATTACACTGCGCCGGATCCGCCATCGCTAACCGCTAATGCCGACAGAGTCGCTAACCAGAGGACCGACGATACTGAACAATACTGGACGACAAATTCCTTAACGCGATTCCTTAATTCAAATAAATGCAAGTTGAATTTGCGAATTAAGGAATTAGGGAATCGCGTTAAGGAATTTGTCGTCCAGTATTGTTCGTTCGTAGTTCTCACAGATATTTTGAGAAACTCTTCTGATTCAAACGTGGCATTTAAGATATTTTGTCGTCTTTCAAGATTTTTCATCATCAAATACATTTGATTTTAAGACCGAACCAAGTTTCAAAGTCTTTCAATTAGAAAACAAAAAAACGAAGATAATATTGCGATAAACGGGAGTCAGCGTGATGATGTCACAATAAGGAAACGCTGAGATTGTGTTTTCTTATTCCGGATCACGTGACAATTTGATTTTCATTTGCGATCCATGAGTTGTCGATTACAACTACGTCAAATTGTTTACGTAAGACTATGTTTTACTTTTATTGCCATAAAATGATACGCTCATTTTAACGGTTACTTAAAGAAATAAATTTAAATCGTACTCTTCAGTTGATTCCATTTTTAACACTTTTTTTGATAAAAATTAATAAAAAACTTTCGTCCGATTATTGATAAATAGGGGTTGGATTGTTGAATGTTTCCCATTCATATTCGAAAAACACATTTAAAATAAAACAAAATTGATAGTGGAGCAAGTCAAACAAAGCAGGAGCAACCTTTTGTGTCTCAAGTGTGTGTGTGTGTGTGTGTGTGTGTGTGTGTGTGGGGTCATTGTGAGCGAGCACGGCGCTCTTCACACTCCAGTCACCTGTGTTTGGGCAGGTGGTCNGTTTAATTGGGCATTCCGTTTAATTGGGCATTCCGTTTAATTGCACATTCCATTTAAGTGCGCATTACGTTTTAGTGCACAATCACGTTAAGTCCGCAATACACTTAATTGCGCGCATTCGGTTTAATTTCGCATTACATTTAATTGCAGCTTTAATTGCGTTTTTCTGTCACAAGCCGTTGGACACAAAAGAATCTCTGCGGTAATACGACAAGAAAATGTACGTAAAACTCCTGACTTTTTTGCATTTCCCATCGTACAGCATTCATCATCATGCCATTCGTATGCAATTCAAACGATTGCGTATTTACGGCGTTTAGAGTCGTTTACTGGCCATTAAACGGTTAATGCTTTTAGCCTTTGTCTTCATTGCATTACTAAAAACATTTCACTACACATTAGCACATAAACCACTTCGACTTGACCGCTAGCTTCCACTGCACAAAATGTGCTAATTACAATTAATGAGCAAATAAACAAGTCCGGGGTGACAAAATGGCAACAANCTCTCTCTCTCTCTCTCTCTCTCTCTCTGTCTGTCTCTCTCTCTCTCTCTGGTGTACTGGTGGTGTGTGCTGGGTGCTGTGGTCAGATGTGATGGCTGTTACGCCGGCGGCTGAAAGTGGGCGTGTCTCGTTGACTTTCTCTCTGCGGCGACGCCTAATTCACCGCAGACTGAACCTGTGTGGCCACATTTGTCCTCTGGCGAACATGTCAGATGCTCACCACTTTCCCATCACTACTTACTTACACAAGCACGCAGATGTTCACAGCTACACCCTGCACGTTAAACTCATGATGGACACACTGACAGAGAAACTTCAACTTTCAATTTATTGTTTGGTCCAAAATTCATAAATAGACATTCCGTCCCGCAAACAATGTGACGCAAAAATGACCAAAATAGGCTTGAAGCGTCGCTTATAGTTGACTGTCCTTTATAAATTCAATCTTTAAAATTCAACTGATTCAGCTTTACAACGACAATAAAATACAGATCAAGAATATCAGGAGTGCAACTCTCTTTTTTCTTCCTCTTGGTTTTCTTTTTTTTTTTTTACTTATAATGATCAATGGATTTTTTNCTCAAGTTCTTTTAAAATTGGAAACTTTGACTCAAGCCTTTTTGAAATCGGTGACTTGTGACTTATAACGGAGTCATTTCTACAATAATGAGCCGTGCGTTTACTCAAGTGTGGCTGTCTGTCTCTTCACACCTCTGAACCTTGACATGTATCGTCTGCAGGAAACCACCAGCACCAGCAGCTCGGCTTGTGAATCCCCATTAATCAGCCATTATTTCCTTGTGGTGGGGTAATTTCCTGACACTCGAGGTCTCCTTCCTGTCACTCATTAGCCTTTATTATGCCGTTTGTCTTCCCGAGACCCTCTTCCGCCACTCGTGGACCACCAGCTGGAGACACTCGAGGAGTCTGATGTCCGTCAGCCCGGGTCCCGTCCTGCCACTGGAGATGCCAATGGAGCCACACCCACTCGCGGGGAATCTGGTAATACATTAGTGAACATCACGTGGCAATCTGTTCACTCTGGCTTAATTGGATTTTAATACCGCCTCTGATCTTGTTTTCTAATTAACGGCGGTGGCTGGCATCCGAGCAGAACGACACCTTTGATCCCGGCCATATGGAGCTCCTCCAAGCGTTCCTGGGGCAGGAGAAGGTACGGGGGCGAGACGGGGCAGGTCGGCGCTCCGGGTGGCGTTCCCATTGATTCCTTTTCCTCACCATCGGTTGCGATCGGCGATAAATAAAACATGAGGCGGGGACGTGCCGCACGTAAGCCCTGGCACGCTTCAGGGAAATGTCAATTGCTTTTCTAATCTGTTTATTTCTCCTCTCGTGGCGTCTCTGTTTCTGATCGCTCAAACGCGCTCCTCTTCCTCTTCCTCTTCGGCTCTCGTGCTTCTTTGACTCTTGTAGATTTGTAGAAATTCAACAAATTTCAAACATCTTGTACATTTCTAGGTTGTGGGCTTGAGACCGGGCCTCGAACTT
>SOMO01003532.1:5134-18251 GCA_028128575.1 Paedocypris carbunculus
AAAACACATTCTTCCTCTTCTGATTATTCAAGGTCAAGTTTGAGTAGCTTCTCAAGTGATTAGAATGGTTTCTCTGCATTAAAATTATACAAAGAGATGCAGTGTACTTAGTAAACTATGTATAAACTAAATGAAAAACACATCACAAATTAGGCAAAAATATAGTCATGTCATGGTGGTTTTTGCCATGTTAATCTTGGTAACATTATGCTTTCAAATACCACTGTATAGTCAGGGAAGATCTGTATAGTTTAACTTGTTAAAGAAATCCCTTTAACATTAAATAGACGCAATGTGTTTGATCAAATGTGACGGTGAATTTTTAAAAGCGCTTATTTTTGTTGTCCGTGGTAAACAAAGCAGACACTGCATCTTGTAAGAGTCGTTCTGTTTTTCGGCAAAAGAAAACATTTCATTCAAATAAGGCCACGTTAATTGATTAACGTTCAGGTGGTTTCTGATTCACAAATACCGTCCAGTACCTTCAGTAGCCTACAGATGGCGATATCGCCTCGTCCGCCCAAGAAATTAAACTGTATAAATCGATGGGTGCTTCTCAATATGCCTCCTCATGTCCTCGATCCTCCGTCCTCCTCCTATGACCCGGAAATCGATCGAGCGTCGCCATCTTGAAGGGCATCTCAATTCACTAATTGCACCGTGAGGAGGCAAGGAGCGAGGGTGGAGGAGGCGTTATAAGCGAGGACACACCGGTGTATGTTTTGCGGAAGTGTTTTACNGAAGGGCATCTCAATTCACTAATTGCACCGTGAGGAGGCAAGGAGCGAGGGTGGAGGAGGCGTTATAAGCGAGGACACACCGGTGTATGTTTTGCGGAAGTGTTTTACCGACTTAGCGTGACGCGCGACTGAATTCTCCGCCCTCTTCACATCTTCACCAACCGCGATTGAGTGCAAAGTTTTTGTAATTGCTGGTTATGTTTTTATTACATTTAATTTCGACAAATATTTAGGATTTTAATCACGTTTTTTACGTGTTTATTTTAGTAGTTTATTGCTTTATAATAACTAAACGAATGTCTTTATAACATACTTTTGAATTGAATGGAATTTTGAATGGAATTGAATGCCTTTGTCATTGTAAAATATTTCTTTATTTATTTCGTTAGGTGTCTTTAGTTAGGGCTCAAATGAAACAAACACATTACCATTTATAACTGTTGTGTACAATTCTTTCTACGTAGAACTGATGAGGAAACAGTTACCGTAATCAAAGGACGCATGAATCCTAATGAACTTCAATACATACTTAAATCTCTTTTATTTAATTGTACAATTGTATGTAGCCTGTTGTTTTTTGTACAGTATTGTACACTTGTAATACACAAATGTTTGTTTTGTTAAAATACAAGAACTGTTGTAGACGTTTGAATTTTATCAAATGAAAAAAAAGATATCTTTGGTATTTTGCGGAGTTTGGAACCTTTACAACATATATCATCGCTTATCAAATAATCCCAACGCGCGATCCAGACCCAGCAGTGTGGTGTCATCATTAATTGACGACGCGTTAGGAAGCGAGGACATGTCATTTCGCTTGATTCGATTTCTCCGACCTCGTGGCCTTTCCTCTCGTCCTTCTCCCGCATCCCAGAGGGGCGGAGCTAAGGAGCAAGGAAAGGAGCTAGGAAAGGACGCGAGGACGCACAAATAAAGAATTGAGAAACACCCAATGTAACGAGTAAAGGTAAGTGTCCATTTAAATGTAGTGAAGTGAAAAGTACAGATACTCAATCAGAAATGCAGTGGAGTAGAGAGTAAAAGTTGCTTATATTTTTGATACTAGGTACAAGTACTAAGTAGCAAAAAACATACTTAAGTAAAGTAACAAAGGCCATTTACTCAAGTACTATACACCTCTGCTGGTTTGTCTGTAAAGTATAATGTTGCCTAGGTTCTCTCAATGTAACTGGTGTCTTTGTGGGGGGTTTTTTTTTTACCATTGTGTCCTCATAATTTTACATGTGCATAAAATCATTTGTATCTGGCAAGTATATTACATTCCACTTTTATAAGTAAACAATTGGAAAAATGGATCCATCATTTCTGACTAGCACCGATGCTAGTTAAACTGTTTCAATAACTAGTTATTATAAAAATCACAAGGTTCATGAAGATGAATTCATTATTTTAGTTCAAAATTAGTTCATTATTTGTAATTTACCATTATTTTCAAGTTAACACACAAAGACCCTGTTTCAGACTTCAGACTTTGGCGAGACCTTGATCAGTTCAACAGATTCGGCACTTGTTCAACAGAATCTGGACTTTCACCTGTTACTAGAATAAAATATTCACTCTTCTTGATGAAACATGACTCCCTTCTGCCACTTCATCAGACTTAAAATGTACATAACGGACCAATTAAATTCTTTCGTCTAGTAAAACGAAGTGTACGTATTTCCTTTTTATATGGTCAAAAAGGCCCAACGTTCCCGTAGTTTTTCCAAGTATAGACTCTGGCGCCATCTAGTGATCAAACTGCAACACTATTCACGTTCATGATTGATCAGTTTTGTCACCCCTCCTCTCACACGCAGACAATGAACAAAGAAACGATTTAAATTAAAATTACTTTAAAATTCATTTTTTGTAACAAACTTTCAAACAATCACGTTTTCACATAGAAAATGAATCTCCTTTCTTTTTTTTTTCTCTCTCCTTTTAAATGAACTTTGCGAAATATCCATCATTCTTGAGCTCATGAAGTGTGATAAATTCACTTTCTTCGCTTTGCTTTTTTAACTGAAAAAAAGCAAAGGATTATGAAAGGTTTGGCTTTACAGCACCCTCTAGTGCCGTATATTTGTCCCTGTATGAAAACCGGTAGTAAAAGATAATTAGAACGAAACAACGCGAAATTCAAACAATGAACGACAACGTAATTGCTGTTTGACCTCGTACCCTAATAAAAGTCGAGTTAAAAACTATCTTCGAGTATGTTTAGATAATCCACACTGGTCACAATTTCAGGCACAACGACGAGCATCAAACACGGACAGTACTTTGTAAAATGTGTCTATTGTGGGTTATTTTCCATATTCATGAAATTCATGCGCATTTCAATCACAAAGTCTGTATCTTCTCATGTAAATACAGTCGAGTAAAATGCTAATTCAAGCAGACAGGAGCTTTTGTGATGCACTGGAATTAAAGTGAATAACGACGCGACAGTAAAGTTCAATTATTTCGGTCCCTTTTAATAACAGATTAAAAAAACCGTTTTTATTTTCTATGATTATCTCGATCAGATGAGAAGCACAACACAGGTACACGTTTTATTAAATGCTAGCAGGCTTTGATTATGAAGTAATACGTGGATTAATGATTAAATGAGGATTAAATAAAACGTTTCTAAAAAAAACAAACAAAATAAAAATAAAACCTTTTACTGAACAAATGGTTATTTTGGACGTCTTAGGCGTCGAGTTTGATTCGCTTTAATTCCGCGCTCGACGCAAACAAAGACTCGCTGTTGTTCGTCCATGACGCGACTTGCACGAGCCTCCGCAGCGGCGCGAAATGGCGGACAGACGCGCGGAAGAGGGCGACGAAACCCGACACGAGGGCAGACGGCGAGCACGAAAACACGGCACACAAGTCCATCTGGATCCAACTATTCTCTTTCAACTGTAGAAAGCCTCCATGATCCATTCCTTTACCGTTTCCCTAAAATATCCAACTTAAAATTATATTTTGTATATATAATTATAAATAAAACTCGACTCTGTAGTGTATGTCTGTACATGCATTCCATTGTGAATAGTGTATCACCAAAACAAATTCCTTGTGTTTGCGCACACTTGGCGAAAAAAAGCTTACATTTATCCACAATTAAAAAAAAAAACATTGACATTACAAAGATGTTAGATAAATGAACGCTGAAACTATTGAAATGTTTATGTGAAGAATAAAAGAAATACAAAACACCCAATTATGGAAAATGGCAAGAAAATAAGAAAAATATTAAGTTATTTTGAAACTCAACTATTATTTTATAGACTAAATGCAAACGAATGATTGAGAGGAAAATAAAATAATACTTAAAAGGAAAATCTTCATCAGTTGAACCACGTTGGATTTTCGCTGCCCCACGTGCTCTTTACCTGTGGCCAGAAGGAATGTTTCAGTTCCTCGTGTTCACACACGTCTTGCTTCTTCCGTGTTCCACTCCAAGCAAAAGTAAACTACCAAGATATTAGTAGCTCTTCGTCTCGCACCCCGAAACCAACTCAAGACTCAAAACCAACCCCTTATGAGACAAAGTTGTCAGGAATAATAGAATTCAAGAATAATTTCAACCAACAACAACTATCAAAAATGTCAGAATACAAACACCCAAATGTAACTCGAACCCACGCGGGCAAAACACTGCTTGTTAGCGTCCTGCTGGTCTGCGCGTTAAATATTCATCGTCACCCGACACTTCATTATCACAGTCGTGCTAAAATAATTGTCACGTTCTAGAGCGTTCGATGGAGTTTAGACACAAACCAAGAAAGCATCAGGCAGACATTAAAAACAGATTATATAGAACTGATGCAGACAGAAAGATGTAAAAAAAAAAAATAAAAAAAAAATAAATAAACAAATAGAAAGATTTCTAGATGGAAGAACAACAGCGAGAAACAGATTGATCATTTGCTGACAGAAAGCTTGTGTTGGTAGAAATAGTTTTTCCACATGTTTCTCAGAATTACTAAAATGATTCAGAACTTGAAATGAAACCCTAGATCCAACATGACTCCTGCTCTCTGAGGGTGAATTATTCTCTTAAGGAAGCCGTGGTGGTGTAACAAGTCCTGAGAGACATGTCCACCATCTGTTCCACACACCCATCGCTTCACCAGAACAGAAGGAGACCACAGCAGATCTCCTGACATGTGATCCAGACCCTTACTCCAACAATCATAGCCCAGAAGACTTGACACACCACATTAAACCACAGAGTCTTCTTGATGTTATCCATCATCAACTGAAAAAAGTCACACAAACATTTCACGATTCATGGCTCAAAATAAACACCGCCAGTAGCAGTGAAGTCACTCGGATTGTCTTCAAACGGTATTTTTTGGAGATATTTTAGAACCTGCTTTGTGTCGAGACTGTCAGACGTTGAACGAGAAGATCAACACGAGCTGTGATGTCACACAAGTGAAAAGCGGTTTCCATTGGTCTTTAGAAAGGTCAGCCATGAGCTTGAGGCTGAAGCGATTCATTGGAACGATGGGAACCAAAGTCTAAGCGCCCATTTCCTGAGATAGAAAGACAGGAAGCTTCCTCTGATAAATACTATGAACCCACAGGTCTGTACTTTAAAGTCAGAGTCTTTGAGTTCTTATCCAGTTCAGACCAGAGATAATTCTCAACTGGGCAAGGCTTGCAGGTGAAAAAGCCTTTCAGGATTTGTCTGTATTCGTCAGCGCTTCTACGTGTGGCTGAACTCAATCCCATGCAGTTCCTGGTTGTGGCCACAAGTCCAGAGAGGTGCTGTAAACGCCACCACAATCTTTTCACCATATCGCTTATGATGGTCATTTTTGAGCGGTCTGGGTATGAAAAGTCTTAAGACAAGTCGTGCCTAACAAAGTTTTGTGTCATCTTTAGGTTATATTTTGCGTCATACCCATGACTAAATCAATTTTGGGATTTACGACATACCCTGTTTACTCTACAAATTACATTTAGCAACCAACTATACTGTAGATTAAAAGTCTTACTGGACATCCATTCTGGTTGTGTCATTTCAATGCACATGCATAAATCGTTTTGCTTTTATGTTTTACAAGGAAATTCCAGGCCTACTCACAAACTAGTGGTGAAAGTCAACATGCCTCTGATATTCCAGGTAGAAATCCAGAGAAACAAGGATGTTAGTGTTTCTTCAGAAAAAAATTCATACATCTGAATACAGAAGCATCTGTGTACTTACGCAATACTTGCAACTGTACTCGACACTCGCTTCACCGTCAGACTGTTACCTTTAGTTTACTAACAAAACCAACCTTGAATGTTATTGCATATAATGCTCTCTAGCCTTTTAAGACTAAGAGTTTTTGAGGTGGATTCTTGGAGACAAACCTTATTGTTTGACTCAAAATTGCCTGTGAACCAGGAACATTATTACACTATTAACTTATTCACATATTCATATTTCTATGCCAGCAATATTTTTGAATGTTTTTCAGAGCTAAGTGTTTTTAAGTGATTAGCTGAATGACACGTAAATCCACTCTCAGACAACAGGAGGCACTAAAGCGATGAGAATGAAGAAGCAATTTGCACAGGACAAAGAAACAAAGACATTTCGCCACCATGTAGCATTTCCTCATCAGTGCAGCAGCTTGAACAAAGTGACACATGGACAAATATTGAACTGATAGATCAACGTATTATCTTATTTTAGATCAACTGGTCAGGTTGATATTTAATCTATTAGTTCAGAGATTCAAACGTCCACTTTCACAAGACCAACTCCTTAAGCCACTGGCCTAGGTAAGGGTTAACATTCCAGAACCTGCTTTTTATGGTTAAAATATTTAGAATTACACTAGATGCGTCACGAACAGCGCTACTCCTACGACTCTGGAATGAACTCAGGAATTGCAGATGCAAGTCTTGTGTGCAAGTGTTAGCAGACCAAAAATCAAAGCAGTCTGAGGAAGATGGGCAATAAAAACCAAACTAGGGCAAGTGTTCCAAATCCCTTCTGACACCATAATGAGGGTGCCATAAAAAAAAGCAGGATAATTAAATCCACTCTGTAAATGAATGTGTGGCACTGAACCATCTCCGGGGGAGAAATCCCAACCTGGAAACCAGTGATTTGTAGCTGCAAACCCATCCCGTTACAGAAACTTTTCATTTTTTATGTTTTCATATTTTTACACGAGGTTTGCACTTTACTCTGTCCTGTAGGCTATGTACATCATTAAATTAAATTAAAACAAGAATTTTCAAACACTGCGTATGGCCCAGAGACGTTTGAAACAGAAGTTTCAAAAGGTGACTGATCACATACTTGATTCAGACATTTTGTCCCTAGCAGTAACAGCAGTTCAACCATTAACCAGTTTCAACCAGTCATGATGGAACACGGTAAATCCCTCAAATTGCTTATAAACGTCTCCTACGCTATAGGAATGTTTTCCGCTTTCAAATCTAAAGTCATCTAGACTTCAGTTTGGTCGGAAGACGGACAAAGTTTCAAATGTTTATTCAATAAAAAAACCATCACATTTCACTTGGTCTTGATTGATATAACCACAGCCGTTTTCTCTTTAGCTATAATATTCAGTATTTATTAGCAAACACAAATATAAAATATCAGAAGTGAATATCATCCCAAGTGTCAATCCCTAAAAGAACAAAGCAGCACTAAGAGTTGACGAAATATCCACATTATTGATCATAAACCCATCAAAGATTAGTTCATTAACTAATAAATATGTCTGCTTCTCTTTTTTAAATTACAATGTTAAAGAGTATACTGGAACATAATAAATTATTTTGACTATAGGAAAAAAAAAAAAAAAAAACAGGAAGCTGTGAGGCCGCCTAGATGCAGACATCCAGAAATAGCAGCAAAGCCGCTCTTAGGTTCACTGTGCTGGAGGTGAGAGAGATGAAGTCTGCTGGCCCAGATCTCTCGCCCCAACATGAGCTCAGTGTTTCCAGAAAGCCGAGAGCTAATCTGGGGGTTGATTTATGTTCAGCAAGGGGAGGGGCCAGAGAGGACATGACAGACTCCTCCGTTGTTCACATTTGCATATGAGTCGTCAGCGCGGCTTACGCTGTGGATCAGACCGGAAACAGCTTCAGTAGCTTCAGTCAAAGCAGGTCAAAGGAGCAGCACAGAGAAGCCGTATGAACACATAAGTCTCAATGTGATTGGCTGAGAGGAAAAGTGGGCAGGTCTTTCTGGACCCTCCTCCAGCCCTTGATGGGATGATAATGCTTAAACCCAGGCTGGTTTAACTCCCACCCGACCCGGTTCAACACACCCTACGTCAACTCTCCGCATTGAATGAATTACAAAATATTCCTCTTTAAAATATACATTAAGAATAATTTGAATATCTGTGATTATTTATAGTGATTATTTATGGTGATAGTTTTAAGATACTGGAAAGATCTAAAATATGAATTAAAATCACAAGTTTGGGTTTATCTTAAAAATGCAATTATTTTACGGAAAAAAAAATTCTACGTTCTGAGATGTTTTTCATTTTTTCGTATTTCTCTGAGATTCTGGACTTCTATTCATCTATAACTTATCTAATTTGTCTATTCATTTAATACCTGTACGGTAAGCTCGTCATTTATTATCTTTAGAAATTCAGAAATGTGTGTCGGTGTTATACGGTATATGCAGTTACTATTAATGTCCAGTTTTATGCTTTTTCATAGGGGTGGGCGTTATGAGTTAACATTTAAATCACAGTATTTTCTAGTGTCCAGACAGAATTGTAATGGGGAGGGGGTACATTTTAGGATACCTTAATCACATTATAGGCAAACTTTGTATTCTAATTTTATTTAAAGTAAGAATTTAGACGCAATCTGCCACTTTTAATACCGTATATCTTTTAAAAGTAGACCAGGCGTTTATTCAATTTTTGTTGAAGAGACCAGAGAGGAAAAGAGAGACAGAGAGAGCCAGTGAGAGCGAGAGAGACACACACAGAAAACAGTGTAAGCACGTGTAAGAGAATGTAACTTATGCAAATTTATTTTTCCATTAAGAAGGGCAGATCTTTAAACTATAAAATTACCTATTTTGTTTTTTTAAAAAAAACATTGCGTGAGTCTGTATCTGTTGATGCACACACTCATGCATACGCACACACTTCTCACAAACATATTTAATATGATTTGGAATTGCACATCTTTCAAAACAACACTACAAATGCAACAAAACAGAGTAAATTGCTTGACGCTTCTTACATGTACAGAATCAGACTAACGTGTCAGCCATGTGAAGAAGATGTGTGGAGAAATGTCGATGTATGTACATGTAAACCTGAAGCAGGCCACGTCTCATCTCAAGTCATGGACGCACGGAATGTGTATGTTCCTCGAGCCTTTTCTCATTTCCCCAGCGAAAGCCTGTCAGAAGACACATACATTAAACATCAATACACCCATTTTTAACCAACAGCCTTGATTTAAAAAAACTTTTTACCAAAAGTTTGGTCCATTCATAGGTTTAAAGACACAAAACACAAAAAAAAAAAAAAAAAGATCCAGTAGGCTGGAATTAATAAACGTGAAGCCACCCTCACACATAACACCTGAAAGTTTAAAATCCAAATTAAATTTAAAAGGATTTATTTACTGACTAACATTAAATTGACAGATGCACGTGTACAGTAAAGGTTTTCAACCAGCAATGACTGTGTTGTTGCCAAATATATTTAGTGTGGTTTGATAGGACAAAAAATTATGTCTTGACGTCTCTATATCAGAATTCCACCTGGATCACCTCAAATCTCAGAGCAGTGAAAAAGAGAATGATGAGAGCCATACAACAACACCACATGGGCAATGTCTTTGAAGATTAATGTGCGTTACGCACACCAATTGTGTTTGTAGAGAACCGCACAAAAACCATTGATCATTTACCATTAAATACAATTTGAAAAAAAAAAACTCTTGAAAGATCGTGTTTAAAGTTGTCTCCTGTTAATTGAGACACAACCATTTTGCTCGAGCGGCACAAATATGTGTTAAGAGATATCATTTGAAATTTGGGATTTTCCAAATAAAGCCGTTGCTTCCTTTAACCAGCGGCCCAATTAAGTGGAGTTCACTGTATTTATATTTAGACTCAGGTTTTCAGTCTCGGTCGCTCAATCTGTTCTTGTAATTTCAGCAGAACATCCTTGATTTTTTTGTAGTGCAAGGTAAAATCAAATCAATGTGTTAATTTGTAATAGCTGCAAATGTAATTTTTGTTCTTAAATTTGTTCAAGAGTTTGTTATAAAAAAAAAAGAACACCAAGAACCTAAAGAACAAAAGAACCTAATAAACGAACAACAACAACAACAAAAAAGAAGTGAGTGGAAAGTTGGGAAACTAAGTGTGAAGCTTAGAAGATAGTTATATGCCCAAAGACATTTTTTTTAATAAAAACTGACTATTTATCGCAGAAAGGCTCAAACTCTTGAGATCCTCAATGCTTTTGTCAGTCTACCGGTCAGTCTACTTTTGTCAGTCTTCATCTCATCATTGTTGGATTTGTAAGGGGAACTTTTATTAGCTGTTGTTGTGGTAGATGTGTTTTAATAAACAAAAGAATGTCTGCAGACAAATTGAATTCAAACCAGGAAGATAGAGTCATTTGCTGAAAAAACGTTTTCATCAAGGTGTTACACATTATCATGTCATTTTAAAATGATAGTGAGAATCAGACTGAGTTGGATATGAAGAGAGTTCTGATGTGATGATTAAACAGCAGCTTCGTTGTGCGAACAAGCAGATTGCTGCGGTGTCCGAGTGCAGCGTGAAATGTTCTGTGGATCTTACTTGTCAAAGGATCCATCCTGCAGGTTCAGAACCAGGCTGTCCGCGTTGAGATAAACCTTATTCTGAGATGTTGCAACCTGCGCAGAAGACACAAGTTCACAATCACCACAAGCTTCCCTCACAACCAAAGATAAACCACCAACCAAAAAAAACTTTATCTGTAGAAACAATTTCATATTTCCAGAACCAATTTGTACTTTTGAAACAACGTTTAAGGATTAAAGAGGTTTTTGGTGTTGATAACAAAAACAAAAGACATTTGAATAACAACCGTCGTACAGTTTTGGCGATGTTCTGGGCTGCCCGGATGCGCCGGAGCTTCAGGTAACCCGGGTTCTTTGTTACTGCTTGACCCAACTGGAAAAAGCAAACATGTCAGCAGGCGCGCATCGACCCGCGGTTCATTTAACCGTATCAGCAGGAAGAACAGATTTCAGAAGTTATCGAGACAGCAGAACCCCAGCGCGCTAGTAATGAGATGCACTATCAGCCCCAGTTCTCAGGACCAGCAATTGATAACCGGTGAAGTAATCCACCACTAAACACCAGGTAATATATGTAGTATACTAAAGTCAGAACAGAGTTAGTGTGATGTTTTTAACAGACTGTAAAAACAACAGAGAGGACAATTTTTAAATAATGCTCAAAACCATTTAAAAAACAGTTCATAACTTGAAACGTGCAAAATTACTGAATATTAAAATATCCTTTCAAGAAAAGTGTTTCTTAAACATGAGCTGAATTAATTTTTCTTTAAAAACAAAATGTCAAAAAATAGCCAAGACGTCACGTACCATTCGAGCCGCCTCGGCTTCACCTTCAGCCTGAATGATCTTCTGTTTCTGGTCCTGTTTGGCCTTTTCCACAAAGAACTGAGCCCTCTGAGCTTCCTGTTGAGCTGAGCATTCACAGGAAACAACCACCTTTTAATGCCAGTCGGGGTATTCCCACTAATGATGGAAAATGACAGCAATCTGCCAAGACCGCACTGCCCCCTAATGGACACCTTCAGTCAACACATTCAACCTTTGAAAATTATTTAAAAGTATTAAAATAATTTATCTTTTGAAAATGATCTTATTTTTTCTTTTTTGATATTCTTATTAATAAAATATCGTAATTATGAAAACGTACAAATGGATTATATTTGTATTTTATTATTTTAAATTTGTTAGACCAATGTATAATAAATAAAATAAAATAAATATAGGTAGATTAAAAGACAGATTTTAATTTAAACCAATGTTATAGAAACAATGTTGTGTACACTCTTCCACTTGGGATTTCTTGCTACAATTGGACAGCAGTGTCATGGGTTTCAGGTGGAACTGACCGACTTGTTTGGACTCCACGGCCGCCGTGTACTCTTTACTGAAGCTGAGCTCGGTGATAGCCACATCGTCCAGGATGATGTTAAAGTCTTTGGCTCTCTCAAACAGCTCTCGCCTTATGAGCAGCGACACCTGAACAACCAACACAAAACATCTAAACCACTTTAAAAACACTCTTACCTACAAAACAAGACTCTTACAAGTCACATTAGAGTAGATGTTTTCACCTAATGTAACATCCTAAAAATGTAAATTTTAAATGAGCCTTATTGATCTGTAAAACATAAATAAATAAAATGATCAAACAAGTGAGTATTTACGTAGTAATGATGAATTTGTTAATACAAATTTGGCAAAGGCCTTGTGAATACATTTCATTTAAATATAAGAAATCCCTAGAATGAGTAGGGGTCATCTTACATTGTGTGTGTGTGTAAGATCATCCTACATTAGAAATTTTAGACCTAGACTAAAAAAAGTTACATGACCAGATAATACAATTAGCGAGGCACCAACACCACTTTTTTGGAAAACGAGTACAGAGTACTTAATAAAACATTATTTAAATTTACAGGTAATGCTTTAGTCATATAATTTTAAAAAAGCAAGGGTCTAGTATGGAATTTAAAAAATGTATTTAAAATGAAAAGCATGTGATATGCAAAATATTACAGAATAAATAATGATTTATTAA
Source organism: Paedocypris carbunculus (assembly GCA_028128575.1). Lineage (NCBI taxonomy): Eukaryota > Metazoa > Chordata > Actinopteri > Cypriniformes > Paedocypris > Paedocypris carbunculus. Next base: position 17,708 of record SOMO01003532.1, read on the forward strand.
CGTTGTTGTAAACTGTTGTTTTTGACTGCACATGTGACATTAATAAACATCTTTGCTATTTATTGCACAATATTTAAATAAACTAACAACATGCGTCTCTCTTCTTGCAAGAGCTTGCTGCATCGTGAGTTGTGTTGGTTTTAAAGCGAACTCTTTGTACTCGTTGTTGTGTTGCAGGGTTCCTACACTTTCTGGAAGATAAAATTCAAGCACTTTTAAGGTCCATGTTCAAGTTTTTCGAGCACCATATAGTTGTGGTAAAACTTTGTATTTNTAAACTAACAACATGCGTCTCTCTTCTTGCAAGAGCTTGCTGCATCGTGAGTTGTGTTGGTTTTAAAGCGAACTCTTTGTACTCGTTGTTGTGTTGCAGGGTTCCTACACTTTCTGGAAGATAAAATTCAAGCACTTTTAAGGTCCATGTTCAAGTTTTTCGAGCACCATACAGTTGTGGTAAAACTTTATATTTAAAGCGTTGCCTAATTCAAACTGAAATGATTCCATTTTGGGGGAGAGTTTTCTCTAAATGTAAAGTTCAATAAAA
>SOMO01003547.1:0-10601 GCA_028128575.1 Paedocypris carbunculus
TATGCTACAGATGGTTTATGAGAAAACCCAATATTTCCGCCACCTAAAACTCAGAAACACATGAAGAGTGGAGGCGAACCATCTGGGCGAGCGTATTTCTAAACTCTGGCTTTACCTCTGGGTGTTCCCATCTGAAATCAGCCATGTATGAAACCTCGTCTCAGGTGTCAGGGAGAAATTAGCCAGCATTTATTTGCGATCATCCAAGAAGAAGCACTTTGGGGAAACATTAGCCCTGTGAAACGGCGTGTTTCAGAAGTTGTTGGGATTGTGTCTGGAGTATCTAAGTGCGGAGACGCTGGAGGTGTTTCTTCATCCTTAATTAAAAAAGACACACCTGTGTTAATCTGTAGCCGCTGAGCATCAGCCTCACGTCTGAAGACACATCTGTGGCCAAACACCTACAGGGACTGTCACGCTACTGCACAGCCAAGGCCTAAGAATAAAACAGCATGTGCCCCCGGATACGAATCCTAATTACACTGCCACAGCAGCACACAGCGCTTCAAATACTCTTGTATCTACAGCTAGACTTTGTATTTGTATCAATACATAGTCAACTCCGCTTAATCGGGCAAACTAGCCGCATTACTGCAATTTGATTTTTCTTGCATTACTTTTACTTTTTTACTTAAAAGTAGTTTTTTCAGTATTAGTAGACAGTACTAGTAGACATTTTACTTTAATAAAAGTAATATTGGGCATGTAACTTTTACTTCCACAGAAGTACATTTTAACTCTAATATCTATACTTCTACTTAAGTAACGAATGTGACTACTTTTGACAGCACTGAGTGTGGCGCCACCATTTTGCCCCAATTAAGCGGCTGCCTCAATAAAGCAGCGCCGGTGTAGGTACCAAATTGGATCAAGTGTAAAATCGGCTTGGGGTCCCGCGACTAGGGGGACTGCGTTAGTTGGCACGATGACGTGTAAGATAGTGATTGGTCCAGACAAATCGCCATGGCAGATGACAAATAGGGTGTTCATTGGTCCAGGCGAAATGCGAAGCTTTAAAAAAATTCTAATGTAGAACTTTCCGCATGCGAGAAACAAGAAGAAGAGCCGCTCTTACATGAGAGCTGAGACAAAAGTGTGTGTGACTCTGCGCATCAGAGTGTGTATGTGTGTGAGAGCGGAGCAGCCAGCACGAGACAAGCAGCGAGCGGAGTGCTACTCATTTGTCCGGCTTGTGCCAATTTCTGAGAGATGTATTTAGTTCACGTCATAAATGTTAATTTAATTACCGTGCTTGTGTCTCTGCTGTTTATTTTTGTGAGAAAGGGTGAAATATCTGCGCACTGATCTGAGTAAAATATTTTCTATTTCGGTAGACCGCGCGTATAAGTCCCATTTTCAGCCCGAAATTTTAAGGAAAAATCCTCTACTTATAGTCGAGTAAATACGGTACTTGATATTTAAATAAATGTAAGGAAAAATAATGCAATGTAATGTAAAAGTAATAATGTGAAGAAAAAATTGTTTACTTATTTTATAACCATTTTTATATTGGCAAAATCTTTCTTTGTGGATATGCTTTGTGATTTGTTCGCTTTGATCAATCAAGGAGTCAAAAAAACGACAACTTTCCCCAGAAAAAAAAGGTTTTAGAGCATGGGTCTAAAAACAACACAAATTCCTCTCCCTTTCTCCCTCTTTCTTTCTCGTCTCTCTCTCACGTTCCCTCTCTCTCTCTCTCTCTCTCTCTCTCAGACACACACACACGCACACACTCACTCACTTTGTATTTATTTCTATTATATACTCTACCCTCCCTCTGTCTCTATTTCTCTCTCTCTCTCTCTCACACACACACACACACACACACACAACACACACACACACACACACGCACACACACACACAGAGGTACACACTCAGGCACACACTCACATTCTATGTATCTCTATTATATACTCTACCCTCCCTCTGTCTCTCTCTCTCTCTCTGTGTCTCTTTGTCTCTGTCTCTCTGTAAGCCACATACTTCTCTAATTTTATCTCCCCGTCTTTTCATTAGCCATGGCTGTGCATGCTGGGGAAATATATTCCGCCTGCTTGTGTGTGTGTCAGTAAATCAATATGAAAGCGTTAGTCTTCTCTTCTCTTCTGTAAGGCTGTCATCACTCAGTCCTAGTACTAACACTGAGGCTGATCAAGTGTGGCCCGCCACCGACATGCAGAGAATTTCAGCCTTCTGAAGGGCCCCAGTGAAGGCAGATTCTACCGTAGTGGCAGCTGGTCCAGCGCTGGGAGTTGGACGTCACCCAGGCCTTGTTGATTCGAATCCCGGTCCGGTGGGTTTTACAGTTGAGTCTCCTTGGGTGAGACACTCCCTCCCAAGCCACCTTGGCTTACGGCTGTCCAATGCTTCTGGTTTGTGTGTGTTCACTTGGTTCAAGAAACCTGACATACACATTATTGTACAATTATCACAAGTTCAAGTTTATTTATATAGCGCTTTTCAGAGTTCGAGACCAACGGAAAGTCTCTATGCGAATTAGGGGGGGAAAAAGTCTTTAAACAGAAAAATGTCCCTGATTTATCTGTGTTCAAAAATTAGGGAAAAAGAGTCAGTTAAAAAAAGAAAAAAACTGTAATTACGACTGAATTACTTATTTATTTGAACATAATGTTATCATAACTTTTTCAAGCTGAACTTCAGAATGCCCTACCAACATAGATGATACGGTATAATGTGTTTTTTAATAGCACAATACTCTCGATGGTCCAAATGTCCACTTGTTTATTTTCTTCTTATTCCTGGCATAGTCACAGAGGTAGCAGCATCTGTAGCATCTCGAAATAGAAATAAATGCCCAAGAAAAAAATGCCCATTCAAAAAAAATGCCCAAGACTTCTCAGCTGACTCCTCGCAATGTGGATTTACTCAATCTACTCCAGGTTCCTCACAATATTGGTGTCAGCCACGACAGCAAAAAACATTCCAAGACTTGAGGTACTGAGAACAAATTATGTGATGATGCTCTTGATATAGCGGTTTGTTTAACGCTAAAGCAATAAAAATGACGATGGCAAACGGCATCTATATGCATTAAAACATCTCCTTAGCTCCTCCTCAATCCCTAAGCTTCTCCTCCACCACATTCTTCTCAGCTCAATTCATCCATTCTTTAGAAAAACTAAATTTTAGTAACATTATATGAAACAACATATGAAACATAAACATTTCGGTTGACATTTTGAGGGCTTCCTACAACACATTCAATTGTGACATTTTTAAAAAGAAAAAACAATTTTGACACGACAGCAAATTGATATTTGAGCTCAGCCATGGAACAAAATAAACTCGCAAGTCAAGGAATTGCTCTGTATTTCAAAAAAGGCTAATAATGTGGCACGTCAAATCACAGAACATTTATTTTTTCCCCTCGTTTTCATTGGTGCATTTTTCTGTGACGGCAAAATATTCGATCAGAAAAAAAAGAAGAAAAAAAACAATAAAAGCAAATCTTTTTGTCTCTTCATTATTCATCTCTCTCCATCTCCCCTGTCAGTGCGTGACTCACAGCAACAACTGAATCACAGAAGCATTTAAGTGCAGGAACCAATTTTCCCCACCGTATAAAAAGCGCATGAGTACGAGAGCTGAGCAATTACCGGCGACGATGACAGCTTCAGGGTGACGCTCGGGTCGTAAATTTCACACTCCGCGTGCCGTTGGGAGATTTCCACATGCTCTGGATATCAGGACAGACTCCCATAAATCGCAGAAGCATCTATTAGAATTCCCATTCCAGCGTTCCTCTCTCCTAACCCGTCTTTTCTGGCCGCCTGGGGAGCTAACCTGGAGCGACGCTAACGGCGAGCTACAGGAAGACGTGGGGGACTGCGAAAAGCTAATTTGCACCAGGGAAGGACAGAAGAGCGGAGGAAGTCGGTGAGGAGATGGAGGAAGTGCCGAACAGAGAAGGAAGACGTGATACATCAGAGGCTGAAGGAGAATTTGCAGTTTTCAGTCAGTAGATCTGGGTGTTTGGCGAGGGTTTGATTGCAAAGGAAACGCACTGTGAAATGGAGACAAGCGAGTCTAGTTGATCCATGTGTGTCTGAACCCAGAATGTTGTAAACCCTGGTCACCTCAACATAACTTGTGAAAAAGAAACTTGAAATAGATACTTAAATATGTACACACCAGTGGTGGGCCGTAAACCAGTATTGAATTGTGCCACGATATGGATTTTGCAATATTGTGAATACCGTCACACATTCATGAAATTAATTTTTTGCATGTATATAAACTAACGCTGTCAAAGTTAACACATGAACGTACATGATACATTTTTTAAGTGCGTCAATTATTTTTAACACCATTAATCACAGTTGCATTTTTTTTACTTTCGGTTTGGCAACATACAATGAATAGAACCAAGAGAGCGCTGTCTCCAGGTGCGGCTCATTAAGATCATCAACTCACAGTTCAGGTGTTGTCACTTAGGCGCAAAGTGTTTCATCTTGAAAAAAATGTAAGGTAACACAGGTAAGTTGTGTGTGGATGGCGGAAACACTCACTTCTCATTGGTTGAACTGCTCTTTCTTTGGCAGAACATAGAGAGCGAAGAGGAACCAGGCACGACTTCCTGCTTGATTTCCCAAGCTGCCAGATTACCGGGCTTCACCACCATGAAATTAATGCCTTCGCCGTAATGGACTCTGAGGAAATCAAGAACACACGAGTTTCAACACCCAGAACTACAGACAAATCAGTTCCCCCAAAACGACAAAACAGAAATTACGCTTGTCTGCAACTTCTCTTTATTTCAGAAATGCAACCACTTAATTACAACAAATTGCTTTTTACGTGATATTAAATAAATAATCTGCAACCACTAGGTGGAAATCCCTGAATAAGAGACACACATTAATATTTAAGGATCATTTTACATACAAATAATGCAAAGTTACCACCGGGGGCAGCAGAGCGCTCGTTTCTCAGCTGGAAGTACAAGTAAATGATGATCTTTAAGGCAGCATGAAAACTTTATCAGAAGTTTTATACATAGTCAATGAAAAAATAATACATTTTCAGCATACATTTAACACTTCAAATGTAATGTGAAAAATATTATTTACAGTGTGTATCACCCGTTCAATATCCTACACAATTAAAACAATCAATAAATTAATGAACAAATACTCAGCAATACTCAGCAACAGTTAAATATTTACAAAGTATGTTATAAAGTAGTATGAGGCACGCCCAAATTACGGAGGGGAGAAGAAAAAAAACAAACACTGTACGTCATTTTTTATTGGCCAGTTGATTGACTGGCACATTCACCAAAGTAAAGCTTTTTGAATTTAGAGTTTTGTCAGTTAGTCAGTCATCTTCTATCGCTCTATCCTTTACAGGGTCGCGGGGAGCTGGCGCCTATCTCAGCGTCTTAGTGCCGGAGGCAGGATACACACTCTGGATTGATGGCCAACCATTCGCAGAGCGGGACACAGAGGCAAACACATTCACACACTCACTCATATATGGGGTCAATTTTCCAATTCCAATTAGCCTGAAACACATGTTTTTTGGACTGTGGGGGAAACCGGAGAACCCGAAGAAAACCCACGCAAGCACGGGGAGAACATGCAAACTCCACACAGAACGGCCCCGGCCGGCCTCGAACGTCAAATGGAACCATCTTGCTGTGAGGCAGCAGCGCTAACCACGGCGCCACTGTGCCGCCCAATTTAGAGTTTTGAATTTACAAAAAAAAAAAATTTTAAATCTCCAAATCCATCAAAAAATAGTGCGTCAGAATGAAAATACAGAAGTTTCCCAGTATCTGAATGAAGAATGATTTTATTTATGAAGTGACGTTGCATAGTCATAATGTTTTTGTTCTTCGTTTAGTGGTAAATGTTTTTCATCTTTGTATGATTTATATTCTCCAGCATGCAAAAAAACCTTATTAGGTCTCATTTTGTGAGAAGGTGGTTTGACATTGTGTGATGAACAACACATCAGAGTCTCAGTTCCCATGGAACTGCTTAGGTGACTTTCACTTGTTTGAATAAATTACACTAATCGGAATTATGAAAACCCGCCAACAAAGCCATGGGATGTTTTTGCCCAGCAGAAGTAAGAAGCGTTGAAATGGATTTACTGCTCGCAGGTGATAAAAATGGGTTAGTAAGGTAAGAGAACATGACCTTTAAGGCCTCGAGACAGAGATTCACAATGTCCTGTTCTTCTATCCGCATAATTAATCACACCGGCGTATCCGTGTGGAAAAAAAAGGAAATGTTTGGACATTTAAAAAGCTGTTTTTTGAGTTTTAAATGTAAATTATATAAACATGGAAGAGGCTGAAAATGTCAGGACTATCAGGAAGCTGAAGAAATAACTACTGCTCCACGGCTGCCCAACAAACAAGCACTGTCACTTTAAACACTAGATGAAGCATCACGTCCAACTGTGATCAGACCAGAGTACTTACTCCAACTCAGTTTGACACGGATGAAGACATTAATAGACAAAAGACCGACTCAAAATAGACAGGTCGAGAGAAACCGAAAGAGAGTGTGAGAATGACAAAAATAAAAAGAAGAGAAAAAAATGACAGAGAGAGAAGAGATAGACAAGATAGACAAGAGAGAGGGAAAAGAGAGGAAGAGAAAGAGAGAGGGAAAAGGGAGAGAGAGGGAAAAACAGACAGAGATAGAGAATACAGAGAAGAGATAAATTTGACAAAAGATAGGAGAGAGAGAGCGAGAGAGAGAAGATAGAGAATAGTGAGTGAATGAGAGAGAGAGAAAGGATGAAGAGAAGAGTTAGAGAGAGAGAGAAGTTAGAGAGAAGAGATAGACATGAGAGGGAGAGGAGAGCGAAAGAGAGAGAGAAAAGAGAAAATAGAGAGAAAACAGACAGAAGAGATAGATTTGAGAAGAGTGAGAGACAGACGAGAGAGAGAGAGATAGAGAGAGAGAGAGAGAGAGAGAGAGAAAAGATGAAAAGTAGAGTTAGAGAGAAGTTAGAGAGACAAGATAGACAAGAGAGAGAGAGAGAGAGAGAGAGGGAGAAAACAGAGAGAAGAGATAGATTTGAGAATAGTGTGAGAGAGAGAGAGAAAATAAGAGAGAGAGAGAAAACAGACAGCGAAGAGATAGATTTGAGAATAGTGAGAGAGAGAGAGAGAAAGTGAAAAAAAGAGAAAGAGAGAGTGAGAGAAAGAGAGAGAGAGAGAGAGAGAGAGAGAATAAGAAAGCAAGAAATCAAGAGATTGCGAAATCTACAGAAAGTGCAAAACAGAAACGAAAAGGAAGAGAATGAAATAAAAAGACACAGATTAATACATTAATAGGCAATAGTTTACAACAGAAAGAAAGAGAGAGTTCAAGTTCAAGTTTATTGATATAGAGCTTTTCTCAGTACCAGACCAACACAAAGCCACAATGCGGAATTAGGAGAGTGAGAGAGAAATTAGAGAATTCTAAAAATTTGAGATATTGGAAGAAATAACAAGAATGAAATAATCATAGATAAAGAGAGAAATAGACAGAGTAAAAAAAGAGATAGAAAGAAACCAAGACAGACAAAGATAAAAGCAAAATACAAAAAGGAAAGAAAGAAAAAACAAAACAGATGAGAAACACACAGAGAAAAGGAGAAAACCAATAAAATAAATTGTGTCATGTGGAGAAAGAGAGTGAGTGGTAGAGAGACAGAAATATGAATTGATATAAGGAGGGAGGCAGGAGATATAAAAAAAAAAAAACAAGACAAAGAGAAAAGAGAGAAAAAAATAATATAAAAAAGAGAGTGAATGAGACAGCGACACATAGGACTCACTGATGTGAGTCCGAGAGAGAAATTTAGCTTAAAATTAGGGCTGTCAAATGATAATTTTTTTTAAACCTGTTAATCGCACTTTCCTGACCAAATTAATCGTGATTAAATGACTGAAGTTTAAACTATTGAATACGGAGGTGTAATATGTAAATTAATGTAAACTCAACACTTGTTTAAATACTGTAAAATAATTTAGTATAATTTTTGTTCAATTTGCAATGTATTGTCTTTGTTTTTTAACCCCCCTAGGTCCAGTCACACTTTTTTCAAGATAAAACACACAAAAAAGTCAATTGTTGTCTTACATATTGAAAATGAAAGTGTGAAGTACCATATTTTCCGGACTATAAGCCGCTACTTTTTTCATGGTTTTGAACCATGCGGCTTATACAAAGGTGCGGCTATTCTGCAGATTTTTTTCCACCGCTAGGGCCGCTCTAAGCAGATATGTTTTTTATTAAGTTTTAATCAGCAAAGTTGCTGGTGTTAAAATACAGATTAGGAAAGGATCTATTTAGTTACATACATGTACATTTACAATTCAAAATCGTTCCGTTAAGTAAATGTTCTGTAGTAAATACAAGGCACCCTGGTTTACTGTGGTAGATAAGCCCGACCGCGATAAGTAAATATTTTATTATGCATTTATTTAACACTTATTCAGACTTTTAAAACACTTTTTTTCACGTAGTATTCTTTATTAAAGTAATGTTAACAAACATCTCAGTACAAAAATCACAGGAACAGATGTCAAGTAATAATGCCAAGTAAGTGCACAACGTAAAAAAAACGAAAGATTGTTAAGCAGTATGTACTAAAAATTTTAGATACATACAGTACAACGGAACGAATGTCAAGCAATAAAACAGTAAGTGTTTTGTTGTTTTATGCACCACGTAAAAAAAAAAAAAAAAAAATTATCATGCTACCAGTACTATAAAATTTCATACATTTTAAAATTTAAAATTTTTAGAAATTAATTTTCAAAGTGTGTGAATGGGGGAATATCAGGCGCAAGCGCTGGGGCTCGTGCGGTGGTCGCGGGGGGACGTCTGACATTGCAGACATCCTGCATTTGCAACTGTGCGCCGAGACGCATCCGCAGAGGCCCTTATCCAGCCTCTAAAAGACTTGTGCGAGACGCAGGCGCCGGCGGGAATCGACATCAGCAGACCTCGTGGTCGCGCACGAATATTTCGATATATTTATTTTACAATTTATGCACACCTAATAAAACAATCTGTGAAGCCGTGAATCCGCAAACATAAGAAAAAAATTTGAATCCAAAAACATACATATCTGTGCATTGCACAACTCTCTAGGTTTCGACTGAAAAGCAACCTGTCAGGTAATGTTGTCCCCATCCGTAGAGTCGAGGGAACAACTGGAAAGGGAACTTTTTTTAATAGAGTGGATGCGGCTTGTATGCAGGTGCGGCTTGTTTATCTTTCTTATTTTTTTTTTTTTAAATAGAGCAGATGCGGCTTATATACAGGTGCTTATAGTCCAGAAAATATGGTACATATTTTTTAGGTTACACTATTAATAAAAACAGGACGTTGTGTTTTTGGTAAAAATAATAATAACAATAAAACCAAAACATGAAACGTGTTGTGCCTTCTCTTTGTCAGCTGAAAACAAACTGTACCTTAATAAATACTTATCACTCTAATATGAAACATATGTCTACATAAAGCTTAGAATGTCTGTTTTTAAAAGTAACTGTAGGTAAATACAGTATTGTCTGTTTATCCAATCTGTATGAATCTAAAGCTTCGGCTTTTTGAACAGAGCAAGTTATTTGCAGTTGAAAAGGGGAATAGTAGGTCAGTGTCACTTAAACAATTTGCGCCTAAGTGACAACAACTGAACTCAATGACTGTGAGCTGCTAATCTTAAAAAGCCGCACCAGGAGACAGCGCGCGGCTCTCTTTGTTGTCAAACCGAAAGTAAAAAAAAAAAATGCAACTGTGATTAATGCCGTTAAAAATAATTGCACTTAATTATTTTTTTAATATGTACTTATGATTTATTAAAATTATTTATTATTAGTTAACAATAATTAAGCACTTAAAATTAATCACATGCGTTAACGCGATAACTTTGACAGCACTACTTAAAATACGTCCTTGAACAGGGACATTACTGGACCGTCCATCACATTACACAAAAGGAAGATCACAGGCAGAAAGTCATGTGACCGGGTCTGTCGGCCGATCCAATCGGCTTTTAATTAACTAGGGACTCAGATGAGGGAGTTTACCCTTCTAAATCAATCCCCATCCCGAGACTAGCACTCGTTTAAACATTGGCGGTGGATTACGCCGGTGGATTAGCAAGGTTTGTCCGGCAATGCGTCAGTGGAGATGAGTTTGCAGATCGTGGCATAAAGGGCGACGCAACCTTTGCACCACAGCAAACAGTCGTGTTGTTGCCTGCGTGAGCGATAGAGGAAAGAAGGTGTCATAAAACACACAAACACGGCAAACACGGGAAAGCGCTTTGTGTGAACACATCTGTGCAGCTTTTGTGTGAACGGTGGCTAAACCTAGAGATTTTCTGAAGGGCATTCAACTGATCATTTATAGGGATGCAACGAAATGGAAATTCTTGGCCTAAACTAAAAAAAGAGGAAACCCTGGTCGACAACCAAAACACCAAAATGGCACCACACCATGGCATTTATTGCTAAGGTGGTGAACTTACTATACTAAAATCAAAATATTGCAATTGCGTACATTAATAATACAGTTTCAACAAAGAATAAATGAAACAATTTGTTACAAATTATGCAA
>SOMO01003600.1:1236-14060 GCA_028128575.1 Paedocypris carbunculus
TGTTTCTCCATCCAAGCACGCGCAGACACCAGCCGTTTCTCTCACTGATTTATTGAGCTTTGTTCCCAAATACACCGTGAAACTAAAATAAATGATGAACACAATAAACACCAAGTAAACACGGAACACAGCAAAAAAGACAAAACAGAACAGACCTCTTTGGGGCTACATGCGCTTGGTGAGAAAAGTCCTTTTTCCCTTCCGTCAGAATTTTCCTTCTTTTAGAGTACTTGGATTCTTTTAGTACGGTAGATTGAACACCGGTAGCAAGCCGAAAGCCGATCGCTAGTGAAAAGCCGGTTGCCCGTGTAAAACAAATACGCCCCCGGAACATAAACCCCGTGTCAAAATAAAAGCATCGTAACCGAAAAGTATATGCAAATCAAACACCAACGATTAAATAATAAACACAACCAATTGGACAAAATACAAAATAAGCGCAGCAGCTACACTCCCACCAAATCCCATATACTAAATTTGGGATTTTATAAACTTTCGTGTGCATTGAAATGAGAATGGAACATCGAAATAATTTTATTTGCGAACCTTAATCTGCTTCAAGCAAAGTGACAACTTTATGCACAGGTCTTTCAAGAGACACCATCTTAGTTATGGCTTTCCCTTTTGTGTCAAAGGTGGTCTCACTAACTTGCAACATTACCCTTCTTACTCTTCCATCTGATCCTGGATATACATCTGTTATTTTTGCCAGCTTCCATTTATTACGCGGTGCAATGGCGTCTTGTAAGAGAACAATGTCATTAATTTTTAAATTTCTTCTGTTCTTGTGCCACTTTTGTCTTAATTGTAAATTAAGAAGATATTCTTTCCGCCAGCGAGTCCAAAATTCATTTGCCAGATATTGTACCTTGCGCCACCTTTTACGCAGATAAAGATCTTCTCTTGTGAAGTTCCCAGGTGGAGGCAGAATGACTGTGGACTTCATGGTAAGAAGGTGGTTAGGGGTCAAAGGTTCAAGTCCTGATGGGTCGTTCAAATACTCTGTAGTAAGGGGTCTACTATTAATGATGGCCATTATTTCATATAAGAAAGTTCTTAAAGTAGTAGTATCCAGTCGTTGGGCTGAGTGATCAAGCACAGCGGTAAGAACACTTCTCACTGTTCTTATTTGCCTCTCCCAGATGCCTCCCATGTGACTTGCAGCTGGAGGGTTCATGAGAAATTCGCATCCCAAGTCTTTCAACTTATCGTGATTCATCCCTTTTGTGAGCTCTGAAAACTCTCTCTTGGCTCCTACAAAGTTGCTTCCTTGGTCACATCTCAACTGACGAACTTTTCCTCTGATTGCAATAAGTACTCTTAATGCATTTATAAAGGCATCAGTTGTCATGTCATCCATCATCTCAATGTGTATGGCTCTTGAACATAGACACGTAAACAAAAGACCATATTTCTTGAGTTCCTTTCTTCCTTCCTTGACATATATAGGACCAAAACAATCCATACCTGCATAAGTAAATGGAGGAGCTGTTTCAATCCGGTCTTGGGGTAAATCACTCATTTTTTGGTCTTCAGTAGGTCGTCTATACTTCCTGCATTTAACACATTTAAAGATGTGTGATGACACTGCTCCACTACATCCCAAGATCCACCATCCATTAGCTCTTAGCTCATTTATGGTCATGCCTCGTCCTTGATGATGAACTCTTTCATGGAAATGCTTAATGAGTAACGTTGATATGTAGCTATTCCTTGGAAGTATTGTTGGATGCTTCACCTCTGGGTGTAACGTTGCTTGACTTAGACGTCCTCCGACTCTAAGGATCCCATCTTCATCTATAAAGGGATTTAACTTGTACAACTTACTTAGACAAGTCTTACTAATTTCTTTCTTCCTCTTCAAGCTTTCTATCTCATCTGAGAATGCTTCCATCTGTGTCATCTTTATAATAAATTTCTCTGCTTCTCTCCTTTCTTCTAGACTTGTGCTTTCTTTAATCATTTGTCTTCCATCTTTGAAATCTTTAATTGTCCTTTTCAATCTAGCCACTGCCCTTATCATTCTTGACCAGTCAGAGAAATTCTTAAAACGATCTAGTAATGACTTTTCCTTCTTTATTATGGCATTACAGACTAGAGCTTTGCGGAGTTCTGGATCATCATCTTTAACTTCTCCCACCTTGCACTTTCTATCCGGTAATTGTCTTTCCCAAAGAAATGTTGGTCCTGTGAGCCAGTTTGAATTCTTAAGTTGTTCTGCTGTTAAACCTCTAGAGGCATGATCTGCTGGATTGTCCTCTGATGCAACGTGTGCCCATTGCTCTGGGTTCGTGCTAGACTTGATTCTCTGTATACGATTTGCTGTGAATACTTGAAATCGTCGGGCATCATTGTCTTGAGACACGGGATCATCTTTCCTGGCTCTTTCAGCAAAGTCGGATTCCAGAACTGTTAAAATATCTACAGGACTAATTTCTTTAACTTTGTTTCGGCTGACAAAGTGCACTTCGGTCTTAAACGAAACACAGGATTTTATTCTCGGCATCACTTGTCTAACCATTATGTGATGACTGCTTCCGATGGGGTCTCCATAATCTACATATGGGTTTCCATGACCAACAATACTCCATCCCAGGTCTGTACTCTGGGCGTAAGGCTGGTGCGCTTGGCCAGAAACTACCTTTCTTGGAAGTAGAGCTTGTGAGCAATTATAGCCAATAAGTAGGCCCACTTCACAGTCTAATAATGGTGGTATCTTGTCTTGAAGGTGCTTTAGGTGGGGCCATATCTTTGCGGTTTGATCAGTTGGTATATGGGTTCTGTTGGCTGGAATAAATTCTCTAGTGTAGACAATTGGCAAAGGGATTGGTTTGTCGTAATAAAATCCTCTTACTTGTAGGTCCTTTACTCTTTGAGAGCTTACAACTGTGGTTCTTGAGGTCATAGTAGACAGCTTAAGCTTGACCTTTTCTTTGCTGGCTTCAAGAGCTTCTGCCACTTCACTTAGAACGAAGGTTGTGTCACTTTGGGAATCCAAAAGAGCGTATACAAGAATTTCTTGTTCTGGCCTTTTTTTAGATGAAATCCAGACCGGAATTATTGCCGCTGTTTGAAAATCAACTTCTTTAAGTATCACTCTGTTTGATGTAACATAGGTGGTTACTTCTTCATTCTGCATTGGTTGAGATCTTTCTTTCTGCCATGGATGACTAGTATTCATCTCATCTTGCTTGACTTGTGGTTCTTTCAGATTGCGATCTTCATGTAAACAGGTTGGATGCAATTTATGACATATGTCACAAACACTTCTGTATTCACAGCTCCTTGAATAGTGACCGATCTTCAGACAACCAAAGCATAACCTTTCAGATTGAATAAATTTTATTCTGTCTGTGATGGAATTCTCCATGAGTTTTCTACATTTGTGCAAAGTGTGTCCAGCGTTGTGACAAAACATGCAGGTTAAGCCAGGTCTTTCATTCGAACTTGTAACCAAAGGATTTGCTTCAAAACTTTGCCGTTTTTGAAATTTTGGTTTTTCAACTTCGCTTATTTTGAGTGCATGTAATGATGTGACAGGATTACTTGCAATTTTTACCTCTCTGGTCAGGAACTTAATGAACTGGCTGAACGCTGGAAACTGATTGCTCTCCTCCTCTATCTCAATGACCTTCCGGTTCCAACTCACTACTAACCATTCTGGTAGTTTTGAAAGGATCTTCCTGTTTTCATTACAATCATTCAAAATCTCCAAAGACTTTATATGCATCATGGCTGCTTCACAACTTCGCAGAAAATCAACAAACCCTCTTAGTTCAAAAACGTCTTTGGAACCGATTTTAGGCCACGCCTGGAGCTTATCTCTATATGCTCTTGCAATTACGAATGGATTTCCATATCTCTCCTTTAAAATCTCCCATGCCGCATCATAGGCAGAATCAGTTCCGAGTAGGAAAAATCCTTCCAGTGCCATTTTTGCTTGTCCACTCACATATCTACGAAGATAGTAGATTTTCTCCTTGTCTTGAATGTTCTTTTGAGCAATTAATGTTTCAAAAGACAGTTTCCAGTCATTATATTTCAAAGGGTCTCCGTTGAAAACGGACGGTTCAACAAAAGGAACTCTGTTTGCATTTAGCGCACCGGCCAGCATCTTCACAAGCTCTGTTGTGCTTTCCTGTGGAGCGCTCTTTGCAGCTTGAGACACAGGAAATAGAGTTGTCAGGTCATGTTGGTCTTCTGAAATGTCCTCATCATCATACACTTTCAATCTTGCTTTTGCCGCGTTTAAACCTTTCACAGTTTCCAATTGTTGGATCTTCCTACGTTTTTCTTGAAGAGTATTCTGTAGAATTGCATGCTCTTCTTCCAGTTGAGCTCGAATTTTTGCTTCTTCTTCTTCTATCTTTATTCTTCTACTCATCTCTTCTGCTTCTTGTTCCAAACGACGTTTTGCTGCTGCCGCCTCTTGATCAGCTATCTTCTTTTTAAATTGGGCTTCCAAGATCTGTAAATCTAATTGTTCTTTATCTTGCACCTTTAACACTTCCAGAACAGCTTGGCTTGCCGCTGCTTCAGCAGCAGCTTCCCGTCGTTTAACCGAGGATTCACCTGAACATTCTGAAGCCTTTTTCAAATTGGACGAGATTGAAGATGATGTGTGAGTGGTTGTGGCAAACAGAGAACCTGCTTCAGGCCAATCTTGCTCATCTTCTGGGATATTTCCTTTGAGTCGATTTGAAGCTGTAAATGCAACAAAATCAGCGATCTGTACACATCTATCAATTTTTTGGCGAGTCTCTTGATCTGGAGTTGAGATTTTGCGTAAGTCACTGTAAACAGACTGAAGCTGGGATGAAAGACTTGTGATATCATCAATAATATCTTTAAGCAGATCGTCTGATAAAATCTCGGTGGACTGAGATAGTGTGCGCTTAGAAGACTTAGCTTGTGTCCTCCATTTGCCATAAAGGTAGTTAAACCTTTGCTGCAGTGACTTGATTCTTGCGTCTTGCATTGCTTTGCCTTTTTCTGTTAATGTTCTGGTTCTTTTGCTTTGTCTTAATTGTTTGGATTCGTCATCTTGCACTTCAGCGCTATTTAGTTCGACCTGGTCTTGTAAGTCTGCACCCTCCGATACATTATCCCCCAGTTGAACTATGTTATCATTTGATTCAGCCATTTTTAACCTTCTTTTAAACCTTTAAACTTAAATACATAATACAATGC
This sequence comes from Paedocypris carbunculus, assembly GCA_028128575.1. Classification (NCBI taxonomy): domain Eukaryota; kingdom Metazoa; phylum Chordata; class Actinopteri; order Cypriniformes; genus Paedocypris; species Paedocypris carbunculus. The sequence continues at coordinate 6,427 of SOMO01003600.1, forward strand.
TTACAACTTAAATCTGGTTTCACTTCTTTGGCGATATAAATTCAATTCAAACAATAACATTGAACAATCACAAGTATTACACAAGCATTCATCTTCATACCAAATCATTTACGTATTCAAGAGAACACAACTTCTTGTCCAATCAATTCAACTTAAATCAGTCCACTGCTTAACTGTTCTCGTTGTCTGGTTAAGCTTCCAAACACATTTTAAGTTCTTGTGGCTCCAGTTGAAACACTCCGCGGCGGATATATCGATCGCATCGCGGATCGTGGAAACTTATCTTCGTGATGTTGCGTCTCGTGTTCGATGAGTAGCTAGAGTTTCACTGTTTCTCCATCCAAGCACGCGCAGACACCAGCCGTTTCTCTCACTGATTTATTGAGCTTTGTTCCCAAATACACCGTGAAACTAAAATAAATGATGAACACAATAAACACCAAGTAAACACGGAACACAGCAAAAAAGACAAAACAGAACAGACCTCTTTGGGGCTACATGCGCTTGGTGAGAAAAGTCCTTTTTCCCTTCCGTCAGAATTTTCCTTCTTTTAGAGTACTTGGATTCTTTTAGTACGGTAGATTGAACACCGGTAGCAAGCCGAAAGCCGATCGCTAGTGAAAAGCCGGTTGCCCGTGTAAAACAAATACGCCCCCGGAACATAAACCCCGTGTCAAAATAAAAGCATCGTAACCGAAAAGTATATGCAAATCAAACACCAACGATTAAATAATAAACACAACCAATTGGACAAAATACAAAATAAGCGCAGCAGCTACACTCCCACCAAATCCCATATACTAAATTTGGGATTTTATAAACTTTCGTGTGCATTGAAATGAGAATGGAACATCGAAATAATTTTATTTGCGAACCTTAATCTGCTTCAAGCAAAGTGACAACTTTATGCACAGGTCTTTCAAGAGACACCATCTTAGTTATTGCTTTCCCTTTTGTGTCAAAGGTGGTCTCACTAACTTGCAACATTACCCTTCTTACTCTTCCATCTGATCCTGGATATACATCTGTTATTTTTGCCAGCTTCCATTTATTACGCGGTGCAATGGCGTCTTGTAAGAGAACAATGTCATTAATTTTTAAATTTCTTCTGTTCTTGTGCCACTTTTGTCTTAATTGTAAATTAAGAAGATATTCTTTCCGCCAGCGAGTCCAAAATTCATTTGCCAGATATTGTACCTTGCGCCACCTTTTACGCAGATAAAGATCTTCTCTTGTGAAGTTCCCAGGTGGAGGCAGAATGACTGTGGACTTCATGGTAAGAAGGTGGTTAGGGGTCAAAGGTTCAAGTCCTGATGGGTCGTTCAAATACTCTGTAGTAAGGGGTCTACTATTAATGATGGCCATTATTTCATATAAGAAAGTTCTTAAAGTAGTAGTATCCAGTCGTTGGGCTGAGTGATCAAGCACAGCGGTAAGAACACTTCTCACTGTTCTTATTTGCCTCTCCCAGATGCCTCCCATGTGACTTGCAGCTGGAGGGTTCATGAGAAATTCGCATCCCAAGTCTTTCAACTTATCGTGATTCATCCCTTTTGTGAGCTCTGAAAACTCTCTCTTGGCTCCTACAAAGTTGCTTCCTTGGTCACATCTCAACTGACGAACTTTTCCTCTGATTGCAATAAGTACTCTTAATGCATTTATAAAGGCATCAGTTGTCATGTCATCCATCATCTCAATGTGTATGGCTCTTGAACATAGACACGTAAACAAAAGACCATATTTCTTGAGTTCCTTTCTTCCTTCCTTGACATATATAGGACCAAAACAATCCATACCTGCATAAGTAAATGGAGGAGCTGTTTCAATCCGGTCTTGGGGTAAATCACTCATTTTTTGGTCTTCAGTAGGTCGTCTATACTTCCTGCATTTAACACATTTAAAGATGTGTGATGACACTGCTCCACTACATCCCAAGATCCACCATCCATTAGCTCTTAGCTCATTTATGGTCATGCCTCGTCCTTGATGATGAACTCTTTCATGGAAATGCTTAATGAGTAACGTTGATATGTAGCTATTCCTTGGAAGTATTGTTGGATGCTTCACCTCTGGGTGTAACGTTGCTTGACTTAGACGTCCTCCGACTCTAAGGATCCCATCTTCATCTATAAAGGGATTTAACTTGTACAACTTACTTAGACAAGTCTTACTAATTTCTTTCTTCCTCTTCAAGCTTTCTATCTCATCTGAGAATGCTTCCATCTGTGTCATCTTTATAATAAATTTCTCTGCTTCTCTCCTTTCTTCTAGACTTGTGCTTTCTTTAATCATTTGTCTTCCATCTTTGAAATCTTTAATTGTCCTTCTCAATCTAGCCACTGCCCTTATCATTCTTGACCAGTCAGAGAAATTCTTAAAACGATCTAGTAATGACTTTTCCTTCTTTATTATGGCATTACAGACTAGAGCTTTGCGGAGTTCTGGATCATCATCTTTAACTTCTCCCACCTTGCACTTTCTATCCGGTAATTGTCTTTCCCAAAGAAATGTTGGTCCTGTGAGCCAGTTTGAATTCTTAAGTTGTTCTGCTGTTAAACCTCTAGAGGCATGATCTGCTGGATTGTCCTCTGATGCAACGTGTGCCCATTGCTCTGGGTTCGTGCTAGACTTGATTCTCTGTATACGATTTGCTGTGAATACTTGAAATCGTCGGGCATCATTGTTTATGTAGCCAAGAACAACTGTAGAATCAGTCCAGAAGAACTCTTTTAGATCTTGAATTTCTAGTTGGTCTCGTAGCATGTCACTCACTTGGGTTGCAACGACTGCTGCTGATAGTTCCAACCTTGGTATAGTTGTAACTTTGGTTGGTGCAACTCTTGCTTTTCCTAATATCAAACAGCAGTGAACCATGTTGCATTCATTAATTGCTCTTAGGTATGAACATTCTCCATATCCAGAGACACTTGCATCTGCAAAGTGATGTAGCTCGTATGTATTGACCTTGCCAAAATTTAAAGGTAAAAAGTTTCTCCTTACTTCCATTTCAGCTAAAGTTGATAAATCTCTCAGCCAGGACTCCCATTGAGGTCTTAATTCATCTGGAATTTCTTCATCCCAATCAACCTTCTCTCTGCACATCTTCTGAAGTATTTGTTTCCCTACAAGAACGAATGGTGCCATAAAGCCTAGGGGATCAAATATAGATGCTACAGTAGCTAGCACTCCTCTTCTGGTTGATGGATTCGACTTCACTTTTATTCTGAACTTGAAAGTGTCAGATGTAATACACCATTCTACTCCAAGAGCTCTCTCCATGTGAGGTAGACTTAAAGCCATATCCAGTTTCTTGACGGTAGCACGTTCTTCTTCTGGAACAGTGGCCATCACACTTTCACTGTTGGAAACAAATTTATGAAGTCTTAACCTTCCTGTGAAGCAAAGCTCTCTTGATTCTTTGATAAGTCGGATAGCTTCTGTCTCAGTTTGAACACTTAGGAGGCCATCATCTACATAAAAGTTTCTGTGTATGAAGCGTATAGTATCCTCGCTGTATTGACCATAACCTTGCGTTGCTAGATGTTTAAGGGCGAAGTTTGAACAGCCAGGAGACGAAGCAGCTCCAAATAAGTGGACTTTCATTCTATAAATTGCAGGTGTTGTTTCCAGCTTGCCATCAGGCCACCACAGAAATCGCAGATAGTCTTGATCTTCTCGTTTCACATGAAATTGGTGGAACATTTTTTCAATGTCACACATGACAGCGATGGGACCTTTCCGGAACCTACAGAGAACTCCTACCAAGGTATTAGTCAAATCAGGACCTGTGAGAAGATGATCGTTAAGCGAGGTGTGTTGAAATTTAGCAGAACAATCAAATACGACACGTATTTTTTGTGGTTTTTGTGGATGATAAATTCCGTGATGTGGAATATACCATGCAGGATGATTATTAATTTCTTCCTCGGGGACCTTCTCTGCGTCACCACTTATAAGAATGTCATTCATGAACTTCACATAGTCCTGATAGTATTTTTGATTTTTCCTGAACTTCCTTGCAAGACACTTCAGGCGGTGTTCTGCGCATATTTTGTTATTGGGAAGATTTGGATTTCCTTTCTTGAATGGTAATGGCATTTCATAATGACCATTATTCTTCTGTATAATATTCTCCTTTAGAATTTTTAAGAACTGGAGGTCGTCTTGAGACACGGGATCATCTTTCCTGGCTCTTTCAGCAAAGTCGGATTCCAGAACTGTTAAAATATCTACAGGACTAATTTCTTTAACTTTGTTTCGGCTGACAAAGTGCACTTCGGTCTTAAACGAAACACAGGATTTTATTCTCGGCTTCACTTGTCTAACCATTATGTGATGACTGCTTCCGATGGGGTCTCCATAATCTACATATGNAAAGTCGGATTCCAGAACTGTTAAAATATCTACAGGACTAATTTCTTTAACTTTGTTTCGGCTGACAAAGTGCACTTCGGTCTTAAACGAAACACAGGATTTTATTCTCGGCTTCACTTGTCTAACCATTATGTGATGACTGCTTCCGATGGGGTCTCCATAATCTACATATGGGTTTCCATGACCAACAATACTCCATCCCAGGTCTGTACTCTGGGCGTAAGGCTGGTGCGCTTGGCCAGAAACTACCTTTCTTGGAAGTAGAGCTTGTGAGCAATTATAGCCAATAAGTAGGCCCACTTCACAGTCTAATAATGGTGGTATCTTGTCTTGAAGGTGCTTTAGGTGGGGCCATATCTTTGCGGTTTGATCAGTTGGTATATGGGTTCTGTTGGCTGGAATAAATTCTCTAGTGTAGACAATTGGCAAAGGGATTGGTTTGTCGTAATAAAATCCTCTTACTTGTAGGTCCTTTACTCTTTGAGAGCTTACAACTGTGGTTCTTGAGGTCATAGTAGACAGCTTAAGCTTGACCTTTTCTTTGCTGGCTTCAAGNCACAACTTCGCAGAAAATCAACAAACCCTCTTAGTTCAAAAACGTCTTTGGAACCGATTTTAGGCCACGCCTGGAGCTTATCTCTATATGCTCTTGCAATTACGAATGGATTTCCATATCTCTCCTTTAAAATCTCCCATGCCGCATCATAGGCAGAATCAGTTCCGAGTAGGAAAAATCCTTCCAGTGCCATTTTTGCTTGTCCACTCACATATCTACGAAGATAGTAGATTTTCTCCTTGTCTTGAATGTTCTTTTGAGCAATTAATGTTTCAAAAGACAGTTTCCAGTCATTATATTTCAAAGGGTCTCCGTTGAAAACGGACGGTTCAACAAAAGGAACTCTGTTTGCATTTAGCGCACCGGCCAGCATCTTCACAAGCTCTGTTGTGCTTTCCTGTGGAGCGCTCTTTGCAGCTTGAGACACAGGAAATAGAGTTGTCAGGTCATGTTGGTCTTCTGAAATGTCCTCATCATCATACACTTTCAATCTTGCTTTTGCCGCGTTTAAACCTTTCACAGTTTCCAATTGTTGNACGGTTCAACAAAAGGAACTCTGTTTGCATTTAGCGCACCGGCCAGCATCTTCACAAGCTCTGTTGTGCTTTCCTGTGGAGCGCTCTTTGCAGCTTGAGACACAGGAAATAGAGTTGTCAGGTCATGTTGGTCTTCTGAAATGTCCTCATCATCATACACTTTCAATCTTGCTTTTGCCGCGTTTAAACCTTTCACAGTTTCCAATTGTTGGATCTTCCTACGTTTTTCTTGAAGAGTATTCTGTAGAATTGCATGCTCTTCTTCCAGTTGAGCTCGAATTTTTGCTTCTTCTTCTTCTATCTTTATTCTTCTACTCATCTCTTCTGCTTCTTGTTCCAAACGACGTTTTGCTGCTGCCGCCTCTTGATCAGCTATCTTCTTTTTAAATTGGGCTTCCAAGATCTGTAAATCTAATTGTTCTTTATCTTGCACCTTTAACACTTCCAGAACAGCTTGGCTTGCCGCTGCTTCAGCAGCAGCTTCCCGTCGTTTAACCGAGGATTCACCTGAACATTCTGAAGCCTTTTTCAAATTGGACGAGATTGAAGATGATGTGNTGCTGCTGCCGCCTCTTGATCAGCTATCTTCTTTTTAAATTGGGCTTCCAAGATCTGTAAATCTAATTGTTCTTTATCTTGCACCTTTAACACTTCCAGAACAGCTTGGCTTGCCGCTGCTTCAGCAGCAGCTTCCCGTCGTTTAACCGAGGATTCACCTGAACATTCTGAAGCCTTTTTCAAATTGGACGAGATTGAAGATGATGTGTGAGTGGTTGTGGCAAACAGAGAACCTGCTTCAGGCCAATCTTGCTCATCTTCTGGGATATTTCCTTTGAGTCGATTTGAAGCTGTAAATGCAACAAAATCAGCGATCTGTNGCTTGCCGCTGCTTCAGCAGCAGCTTCCCGTCGTTTAACCGAGGATTCACCTGAACATTCTGAAGCCTTTTTCAAATTGGACGAGATTGAAGATGATGTGTGAGTGGTTGTGGCAAACAGAGAACCTGCTTCAGGCCAATCTTGCTCATCTTCTGGGATATTTCCTTTGAGTCGATTTGAAGCTGTAAATGCAACAAAATCAGCGATCTGTACACATCTATCAATTTTTTGGCGAGTCTCTTGATCTGGAGTTGAGATTTTGCGTAAGTCACTGTAAACAGACTGAAGCTGGGATGAAAGACTTGTCATATCATCAATAATATCTNAAACAGAGAACCTGCTTCAGGCCAATCTTGCTCATCTTCTGGGATATTTCCTTTGAGTCGATTTGAAGCTGTAAATGCAACAAAATCAGCGATCTGTACACATCTATCAATTTTTTGGCGAGTCTCTTGATCTGGAGTTGAGATTTTGCGTAAGTCACTGTAAACAGACTGAAGCTGGGATGAAAGACTTGTCATATCATCAATAATATCTTTAAGCAGATCGTCTGATAAAATCTCGGTGGACTGAGATAGTGTGCGCTTAGAAGACTTAGCTTGTGTCCTCCATTTGCCNCAAAATCAGCGATCTGTACACATCTATCAATTTTTTGGCGAGTCTCTTGATCTGGAGTTGAGATTTTGCGTAAGTCACTGTAAACAGACTGAAGCTGGGATGAAAGACTTGTCATATCATCAATAATATCTTTAAGCAGATCGTCTGATAAAATCTCGGTGGACTGAGATAGTGTGCGCTTAGAAGACTTAGCTTGTGTCCTCCATTTGCCATAAAGGTAGTTAAACCTTTGCTGCAGTGACTTGATTCTTGCGTCTTGCATTGCTTTGCCTTTTTCTGTTAATGTTCTGGTTCTTTTGCTTTGTCTNTATCATCAATAATATCTTTAAGCAGATCGTCTGATAAAATCTCGGTGGACTGAGATAGTGTGCGCTTAGAAGACTTAGCTTGTGTCCTCCATTTGCCATAAAGGTAGTTAAACCTTTGCTGCAGTGACTTGATTCTTGCGTCTTGCATTGCTTTGCCTTTTTCTGTTAATGTTCTGGTTCTTTTGCTTTGTCTTAATTGTTTGGATTCGTCATCTTGNCCTTTGCTGCAGTGACTTGATTCTTGCGTCTTGCATTGCTTTGCCTTTTTCTGTTAATGTTCTGGTTCTTTTGCTTTGTCTTAATTGTTTGGATTCGTCATCTTGCACTTCAGCGCTATTTAGTTCGACCTGGTCTTGTAAGTCTG
>SOMO01003679.1:0-13559 GCA_028128575.1 Paedocypris carbunculus
AATTGAAATACAGTCAGTTTTTTACAACTCAACAGGAAAGTACTTAAACTCAGGGGCAATCACAGGGGGTGACACCAAAAATGCAAATTTAACAGAGCAGACATAGCTCGCCTCGAGCCTCGGTCGAGATGGTTTCGTTTCAATATTCATAATTCGATCAAGACGGTCTTGTGAGCAGGTCGCCGTTAAACGTGAAGAGTGCTTGTACCACGCAATGAAGACGTGATACAAGCGCATTTAACACGCGTTTACGCTGCAGAAATTTAGACGCGATGGTCTGGCGAAAAAAAAATTGGGCTGACCAAAANGCCTCGAGCCTCGGTCGAGATGGTTTCGTTTCAATATTCATAATTCGATCAAGACGGTCTTGTGAGCAGGTCGCCGTTAAACGTGAAGAGGACGCAATGAAGACGTGATACAAGCGCATTTAACACGCGTTTACGCTGCAGAAATTTAGACGCGATGGTCTGGCGAAAAAAAAATTGGGCTGACCAAAAATTCGAGAAGCCCCTGTCTGCGTCTCGCAGTTCGAGGCGGAGCTAAGGGTAAGGCGGAGCGAATGGCCTTAGCCACTCCCACAATTTCTTATTGGTTTTATGCATGGTAGGTGTCTGCATGCGCAACATTTCGCCTCTTTAGCTTAAGTTAGCACATAAAATCACGATCTACATCAATTGTGTAAAATGCTATTTAAGGTCTACAGCGAGTACGTTCAGCAATTCTAACGTACGAATTGTATTGTCACAATTTGGTTCCGTCGATGTTGATATTTCGCGGTAAACGAGCCTCGATGTGATTAGCGTGTGCACCGCGTGACCATCAAATCACAGTCCACCGTGTATGTCTACATTGCTATTTAGAGTATATATAAGTACGTTCAGCAATTCTCACGTACAAAATACATCAATACTTTCGGCTGTCGATGTTGATCCTTCACGATATACAAGCCTCGACGTGATAAGCGTGTGTCATTATTACAACAGTATCAGTAAAGGGACTAACTTTATATAGTTAGTTTTTAATGTATTTTGTCCTCTTTAAATAAACTTAAAATGTTTAACTTTTAAATGTAGTCATTGCAATTTGTACTTTGTAACATTGTAAGAGTTATTTGAATGTACCAAATGTTGGTATTTGTTTCTATGGATATGATAATTCAGCACAACGTGCTTTCCTAAAATCATCGTGTTTTATATAATTCAACTTCAATATATGTATCGTCCTCTGTCCAGCAGACTCTGCCTCAGTCGTCCTCTGTCCAGCATACACGTGTGCATTTAAATAATTTGTTACTCAATCAATGAACAATTATTACAAAATAATCAATAATTTTTTGCTTTTTGCAGATCCTCGCTGTTGACAATTTCAGTATGGTTATAAAATAATCGGTTAATTTTTAATTTTATAGGTGTGACACATTGTTTTGAAAACTTTGTTTACATAATATAAACATACCTCCTGTACTTTCCATTGTAGATAAAATGAAGAAAGGTGTGCAGCTAAAAGACTGAAGACCAAGTAATGCTCGACCAAGATGAATAATTTTCTCAATAAAAAAAAGTGTAATGCATTCATTTGCCATCATTCGTTTGTATTTGTAAACAATTGAGATGTTTAGAACACTTTTCTATTCTTAACTTGAATGACATTAGTGTACTATTCCACACACTGTAAACCCAATTAAGTTGGTATAACTCAAGTTTTTTAAGAAACTTGGTTACATGAAGTAATGAACTTTCAAGTTTTTAGTTTGTTGAACTTTTTGTGGACAGTCCAGTCCGGGATGGCAAGCAAAATTCTTTTACGATTGCTTAAAATTGAAATCTGATTTCTGCTATTTTTAAGTGTAATTTTAAATTGCATTACATTTATAATTAAACTCATAAATGCCAAAAAGTTCTAAATACTCATACAGGTCTATTCATTTGACCTAATAATAATTATTTAGGTTAACAGTAGTCAATCTGGGTAAGTACGTTGAGCTTAAAGGTTTACAGTGTATTTATTTTATTTAGTAACTTTAAAAAGCTGTAAATACATTGGGATGGTTGACGTTGGAATTTCGAATAAGCTTTTTTGCCACAAAAAAACACTTAAATGAGTTACAAAGAGATGCATATGGCAACCGAAGTGTTGTTTTCAACTGCACTTCCTGTTCATTGGCATTGGTTTCAAGCCATTTCACTAACCAATCACGTGAGTTGTGGGAGGAACGCCTGGTCGACAAGACTAACAAGCAATTGATGTGGGAGTGGCGAATGCCATTCGCTCCGCCTTACCCTTAGCTCCGCCTCGAACTGCGAGACGCAGACAGGCACTTTGGAAAATTCGCGGACCGAACGCGCTAGGGCGAGCTACGGGCGCGGTTGAGACGCGGTTACACGCGGTAGGACTGGAACATTTTGAGGGCAATCGCGGGCGGAGCGCGTTCGAGAGATGTTTGTTTTACTAATACTACAGTAACTGTTCATCACACACACACACACACGCATCTTATAATGTATAATGGTAAAATAAAAATAACAATTTTGTTGCTTTGTTGTCTTAAATGCTATTAATTCCTACCTTATTGGTTTCCTATGTCTGTGTAACTTTAGGACTTACATTTAAAGAATCACCTAAGTCCTAAAGAATCCTCACACGAGCAGCACGTTTGTGTCCAACAAAAGTGAGCGCAGCACAAGCAAAAGCTCTCCACATCTCGTGCTGGTTGCTCTGCTCTTCGTGCGCACACACACACACACACACACACACACACACACACACACACACCTACACACACACACACACAGGATGTGAAGCTCCGCAGACCAAACGATTTATGAAATGATTAGCCACAAACTCACCAGAGCTACAGAATCCATTGCTTCAGTGAAAAGCGCAGCTCTTCCCGTTTATATTGAAACCGTTGCACCATAATAATGAATGTTTTGTCCCCATCTATATGCTTAATAACATATACATTTCGACTCATTTGGATTCCAAGAAAACGCACGAACCTGTTTTGATTTCGTTCGTATTTTTTACTAACTTTTCCAACATTATATCAGTGAAAGTATGATGAAAACGTACTACCGGTAATAACATTACTATTGGCCAGCCATGGAAAACTCTGGGGGTGGGGGGTGACACCATGGCTTAACCGCACCGGGTGACACCAACCCTAGTGTCGCCCCTGGTTACACATCTGCACCTTTTGGAACACAATGACAAGGATGCAGATTACTAACATCAAAAAAACAAAAAACAATGAAAAATCATAAACTCCATCGGAGATTCTGTATTTCATGGGATGGGTGGCTTCTCGACCTGGGAAGAGAAAGAAAACAATAATTACCATTTACAGAATGTGACATTATTACTATCACAGGCGTTTCGCTTTCAACTAATGCGCCGCAGCCAAAGAGCCGCAACATTAACAAACCAGTTATCCACAAGAACTGAATTAAAGATTGTTTTTTAAGATTATACACTTTAGAAATGTCAGAAAGTGAACGTAAAGAGGGAAAATGGTGGACAAGAGCAAAGGTGGAAGAAAGATCTTCAGCGCACAAAAATCATTCATACATCACACAGATTTAGGTGTAAATTCACAACAGAAATGTTTGCTTGCTGTTTTCCATTGGCAAAAACCATGTAAAATATTTAGAATGTTTCTAAAAATGTGTTTAAATGTGCTGTAGTGGCCGCCAGTGTTCCCCTGAGATCCACTTTAGTCACACAACTGAAAAATACATTGAATTCATACAATAGAAAAGAAATCGATTGAGTTACACTCCAGGACTTCAACATCCAGAATTCCTTGGATGTAATTTTCAGCTAGTTGTCTTTGTCACAAATTCCTGTCGTGCTTTTCGGTGATGGAAATAATAAATTTCTCCTTTTTTATTTAATACTTGATCATCTCTGAAGTAATGTAACAGTATTAAATGGTTTTGGTCACTGTGCTAATGTTGTTATGTTTCTTATTTCTTATGTTATAGGACGAGACAATATTACATTATATTTACACACACACACACACACACACACACACACACACACACACACACACACACAATTTAGATTCTCTTTAGTGTTTTTATAAATGTTTTGTTATTTAGAAATGTTTTTTCTTGGATAATATTATCAAACATAAAGTGACCTTTTTTAGAGTTGGAACAGATACAGTGTTTAGATAAGAGCCTGGCCACGAAACAAAACACACAAAAATCAAAAGGTCAAACAGTCACTGTATATGGAAATGTTCACTTAATATACTGTAAATATTTAGAATTTTTTAATATGTTTCAGATTTATAAACGGTGTAGAAATTATTATAATTATAAATAGAATGCTCAGAACTGTATCTCGCAAATAAACAAGGGCTTTGTTGTAGTACGTACTTGCTAATGTCTGGAAGGGTTTGGCTGAACAGGAGAAGCTTCCAGTGAAGTCCAGCCTTCTCAGCTCCGGGCTCTTGTTCACTATCAGTTCAATGGGGAAGTCTGTGTAATTACTGCATTTGACTCTGAGAATCTCCAGGCAAAGATCTGCAACAAAATTACACAAAATAATTAAATTCAAATTCAAATTTTATTTGTCACATACATATATTTACTCAATGGCAGAAACATTGTAACGTGTGTAGAACAGTCCATCAAAAGTGTTTACCTGTGGTTATGATTTCTGTGGCAGCCGGGCTACACTCTTCTTTTTTTTCTTCTTCCTCTTTTGAATCAGAATTTTCTTCTAAACCTGAATCTACATTTTCTTTTGAATCTGGATCTTCTTCTGAATCTGAATCTTCTCCTTCTTCTGAATCTGAAGCTGAATAAACACGGTGTTCCGAAGTTATATCCATAGTCAGATCCCTGAGGGTGGGACATGCGTTCAACACGTGCAGCACAATTTTGTTCCTGCACAATAAAGTGAGACTGAGGCTGGTGAGTGAGCAGTCGGCCTTCTGAAACAAGCTTCTGAGAGAGTTCAGCAGCTGAGAGATGTGCTTCGAGCTCGGTGTCCCTGCACACAAGTCGCCATGTCACTTTTATACTTATGTCTTTGTCTTGTCATAACCGCAGCCATTTACTTAACACCAACAATCCAGACGATCAAATGAATAAAAAGCAACACTTCGCTTACATATTAACACGTGCGCTTTGAGACGGTTAAAACTGTGAAAAGCGCCCTACAAATACTAATATTATACTTACATTTGGTGTGTGTAGTCATACTTACACTCAAAGGTAAGACGCAGACTTTCAAGATACACGCAGGTAGGAAGAGCTTCAGTCACTATGGTGAAGTCTGCTTTAGGCACGACGATATCTAGCGTGTGGATCTGACCTCTGCCACAGGACGAGCGGCTCGGGAAAAGTGTGTGAAAACGCTCGCATGAGTCCTCTACTCTCTGGGATAAATCAGAGCGTTTGTCTGAAGGCTCTTTGTCTTGACACCTCCACATGATCAAGCCCAGAAGATGAGATAGGTGCCTGTGCCTGCCTCTTACGCTCAGCATCACCTTTCTGACACGGCCGTAGTGGATGAGCCGAGGAAGAACAAGTTTGAAGAACATCGTGTTTTGGAACCCCAACTCTCTCTTTGATAATCTGATTTTCGTCACTCCATCTTCAAGGATTCCGCTGATCTGGCAAAGCAGTTCTGGTGTCATTGCCATTTCATCTACGGAGAAGTCGGTGAAAGTACGGACGTAGTGTGCTGTGAGGGTGAGAATGGAGATCCTGTCCAGTTTGTAGAAGTACCACATGTTTTCATGTTCGCTTTGGATTTTGCCGAACAAAACCAAGTAAAATATTCTCTCCATGCACATCTGCTTATAGTTCAGATCCCCTGAACATACTCCCTGAATAGAAAAAGATCAAAATGACACAAGAATCTGTGAAGTTCACCAATCATTTCAACATTAAGTCATAATTTTCTGTTCAAACCAGTAAAGTGTAGTGCTCCGGATCTGCCACAATTTCCCATAAAGCTTTCCAAACAGGAGTAGTGGATATTCCTTTTGGAATATTTAGATAAAACAATTATACGTGTTTGCCTCAAAACACAATCAGTAATTATTGAAGTACTTTAGTGAACTCCGTACCATTGGCGAGAGCAGCGGCTTCAATCTTGTCCAGCTGATCAATGTTTAAAATGGTCAGGAGATCTTTCAAAAGTCTCGCTGGAAGACCTGAAATCAAGCAACCATCAGTATTCAACATCTCGTCAAATACATTAACCAGTAAAATTTACATGTGTATTCCTGCCTCTTATTGTAACGTGGATGGATTATCCAAGGATTGACCATTGTTTTTGAACAATTAAAAAAGGTATAGAGACGTTTTGCTTACCTGAAATATTCCTCTCCAACGCCTTTATCTTCTGAGCTATTTTTACCTGGCACAACCTTACCAATGTGGAGTTCACATCTATTCCTTCCATCTTTCACGGAGTCATGGAAAGTTGTGGCTTGAGGGCATTGTGTAAAGTTGAGAAAATCGGTTTCTATGGAACCCTGTCGTTATGGAAACCAACCAATCAACAAACAAACAAACAAAAATGAGCTTACTAAGCGCATGTGCATTAAGGAGTCAATTAACCTACGCTAAGAAGGCAGAAGAAAAGTTCAAGTTCAAGTTCTGAGCAAGGCGCTTTTCACAGTTTTAACTGTCTCAAAGCGCACGTGTGAAAGGTAAAAAGCCTCTCAAAAGTATTGACAGAACGTGGCATGAAAACCTACGCCCTCTATCGACAACCACGAGTATTACCTTATACACCACACCGTAAGCGTTGAGTACACCAGTTGAGGACAAAATTATTCCTTGCAAAAGGGAATGCTCTGTTCAAAAGCATTTTTGAAAAACCTTTGAACAATAACCATTTCGGGGCGCTGATAATTTTGTCCTCCACTGTGTATGCATAATATATCGATAAATACCATATTGGCATTATTCAATTAAAAAAAGTTTTATTATTTATACCTGTATTTTTTGTCATTTAATGAGCGGCAACTTTGAGGGTCTCAAAAGGTGCCTTAAAAAAAATGTATTATTATTATTACTGCAATTATTATTATGATGCGCCATGTGCAGTACGTACATTGATAATCGATCATTGATGCATTGATAATCGATCTACGTAGATGGATCTAGAAACACACACACACACACACACACACACACACACACACACACACACACACACATACATATATATATATATATATATTAATGAATAATGGACATTTTCCTTTTTAAAGACGATTTTTTCTCCCTAGTTCGCATAGCGTTTTTGCGTTGGTCTTGAACTAAGAAAAGCGCTATATAAATAAACAGGAACTTTAACTTTTTTTTTTTTCTTAATTCCGCATAGCGACTTTGCGTTGGTCTGGAACTAAGAAAAGCGCTATATAAATAAACTTGAACTATATAATAGTTTCTCATTTTTCTTGGGGGAGTGGTATAAAAAATTGAAAGTTTCATTTTAGAATTAAAACATGGAATAAAACTATCTTAACCCAATGTATTGCACGTTGTAGTTTCTGGGTGTCATGTGGATGATGACGATTCTTGGCTGCTTAGTACTACAATCACCACTGGGCGCCCCACGAGCGACGATTTTCCTTTTAGATTAACATTCACCAGGGGGCGCTATTCCAACGTAACATTTATTTTTTATATTCATTAGAGAAGCTATCCTCCGAAATCGTTTTTTTTTAAACCTTCATCTGGGGCGCTTCTATGGAAGCCTTTTTAGTTGCGGAAACGGGCTTCATACGCTTCCCCCGATCTCGTTTTGTTTTATTTTACGTTCACGGCGTCGTGGTCTTCTGATCTAATTTGATCTGATCTAAAATTTTTTTACATACACCAGAGGGCGCGATCCTATTGACCCGCTCATTGTTTTATAATCACCAAAAGGCGCTTCCCCTCAATTTTGTTTCTTAGTGTTCTCTTGATTTGGCAGCGCCCCCTAGTGAAAGTAACGAAAATAAACGTTTTTTTAAAAGGGTTTCTACGCTGCACACTACAACATTCTTGAAACGTTTCAGATAAACAGTTGTTAAAATATGTAGATTAATGTTAATTATTATCTTTTGCATAAAGCACAAAGTGCAAAAAAGTAATTTTCTAAAGTTAAAAAAAAAAACCTTGCGGATAATACAATTGTTTATAATCAAAACACATTTGATATTGAACCTGCAATAACTGATCTTATGATAATTTGCTCGAATTCCTCGATAATTTCAATCATATTTGTATTAGTTTGTTAAAATGGCCACTAGGGACTGCAACAATTGTGCTCAGGACTTACTGTCCAGTAAAGTTACACACACACTTTAAATATTAGTCAATAAATTGAAATACATTTTTTTTAATTGACATGTAAAATAACAACAATAAAAACAACTTCTCCATACATGTTTATTGAGTATTAAAAAAAACAAACGAGGAAATCCTGCCAAAGAGAACATAACTCCCTCTCAAAGTCCTAATGGTTCACTCACAACAGTGACAGTTTGTAAAAGAAGCCTTTCCACATTCAGAAAAGTGTATTTACACACGAAAGCACTACGTGACAGATCTTCTGAAGTAAAACACCAGACAGAAACTAGCAAGAAACAAAAAAGACTACACGTGAGGCCTTGCATAAAAACATACGAAAGACGTTGAGATGATGATGATGTCATGGAACCGTTTGGATGCTCGAGCTTCTAGAAGGCTTTAGTCATGCACTCCAGCCCATCAGGAGATCCAGTGATCCTGCTTTTTACAGTGAGGTGACGGAGTCCAGAGTCGGTTAAAGGCAAACAGCAGAGTCTCCACAGAAAGACCGAGATGGGTCCAACACTAAAAGAGTCTTCAGCGCTCGTCTTCACTCCGGGCCGGCCGAGTCCAACGCCCCTACACATGCGAATTAAATAAGCGTGTGCAATGGGATTAATGTCTGGAAGCAAATAAGCCACTATCACATAACTAGATGAAGAGTTTATTCCAGATCAGGCAGATTCACATCGCATACAAAACGCACTCAGAATTGCACACAGATTCTCAAGGCATTCAGCACGTCCATCACTCAGCAGCTCGCTCGCTCACTCACGGCCCGGCCCGGCCCGCACTCGACAGGAGGAGAGAGTCCGGGTGGTGAAACACAGGCCGTCTGCGCTCACACTCATCATCACACAGGTTCTTCTCACAGTCGGCCGCTCTCTCTCGCTCTCGCTCGCTCGCTCAGTCTTTCACTCGTGGCGCACCATCAATCCATCATCTCACTCAGCTCTCAGAAAGCGGACAGATCTCATCCATGAAAAAAGGGGTAAAAAAAGACAACACCCACCGTCTAACACAGTAAATGCAGAGTGAAGCTGTGCTCTTTGATGGCAAAGCATTTACACATGGGAGGAAGGGAACTGATACTGAGATCGCTCGAACATTGCAGCCAACGAGGGGTTTCGTCCCGGGAAATTGGAAAAGAGGTGATGAACTGCAGAAGAGATTTGTGAAGGCTTGACCATAAAAACTTTTTAAGAAGGACAAGAAGCAAAACAAAACAAAAAAGCACAACTCAAATATCTTTCCACACGGAGCATCTTAGTAAAGAACATCATAGTATAGATATGCTCATGCATGCTTTAGATTAATCAAACTAAATGCCGACAGTTTCGACCTCTCTAACAAAAATCAAAACATTCAGTTTAGCAAAGGCAAACATCATCATCACAAATACACGGGACGATACGTCTAAACTCTTCCTTCTCAGAATACTTACCATCTAAACTAGTCAGTCATTGGACAAACTCAACTACATCCCCCAGCTGGACTTGGTCTCCATGCTGGACCCAAAGCCTGAGCTGAACCCACCGCCAGAGGCCGAATTGTTGCCCGCCCCCCAGCCCAGACCGGCAGAGTTGCCGCCGTTGTAGTTACCACTGTTTGGGTTGTAACCCTGGCTCTGGTCTCTACTGGCGCTGTTCTGCCCGCCCGGGTTGGACCCGGAGGCGCCTGATTGGTTCTGGTTGGCCAGCATTCCCATCATGCCCCAGCTATTCTGGAGAGCTGCCTGAGCAGCCGCCATCATGGCTGGGTTTAGGCTTAGGGTGGAGAAATTCACATTGCTGTTGGGACTGCGACTACTGCCGAAGCCCTGCCCCCCGTACCCCCCGAACCGCCCGCGATCCATCATTGGCCTACTATTATTGTGCTTGGGCTCGGCATTGGAGATGTGCACACTGGTTCCTTTGATGATCAGATCCTCGCCACACAGAGACTGGGCAACCTGAAGACGGACACCACCGTTAGAACCAGACGCACACCGAGCCAGTCGACGCACTGAAGACCGACCTGATCATCAGCGAAGGTGACGAAGGCGAAAGCTCGGAACGGTTTGGGGATGAACACGTCCGTGACTTCGCCGTACTGCATAAAGAACTGTCTGAGCTCATCGGCCGTCATGTCCTCTGTGCAGCGACCCACAAATACTTTCCTGCATCTCAGAGGCTCGTCAGGACCAGCCTGTTCCAGGAAATACTAGATCAATCAAGAGAAAACAGGGTCTATTCATGCGGTGTTCACAAAGACAGGACAATTCAAAAGCAATAATGTGTATTCAATTAAACATCAGGGATGTTCTGCTACGATTTCAACGTGTGTTGTCGCAATCGTAGACACTTTTTGTAATAAAGACTAATCTCCATTCCAATCTTTTCTCTTGAAAAGCAAAACGCAAAAAAGAGACATTGTACGTCTGCAAATGTTCTCTGGATTGTAGTGTAAAAACTATTTGGTTGACTGCAGTAATACATCAAATAACAAAAAAACGATTGATTTTTATGTTTTGCATTTTTTAAGTTTGTTTGTTGTCTTGTCCAAAATTAAACGACTCAAAACAGGAACGGCAAAAAGTGTGATCAGAACATCCAAGTTTTACAGTAATACCTCATGAATTTCTGTTATCACAAAAGTTGTATAGGGGTATATTTATTATCCAAATAAAATGTATGGATCTATTTTTAGTGGCTAGTGTAAAGTAGTAGGTTAGCGTTTAAAATAAATGACAAGATCAGATCATGATCTATTCTGGGTGTAAACTAAACTCAACCATAAATAGTGGAAAATCGAATCAGAATCAGAAATTCTTTATTCTTTTTGAGAATTCTAAGAATTACAATTCTTTTTTATTCCTCTGGTACGATACCTTTTTCGTGACGGAATTCAGGGCACAGCATTGTGAATTTGTCTAGGTATTACTGTAAAATGTAGTGTTGTTTATGCGTGAATTGTGACACCTTTGAGTTGGGAAGTTTGCAGTCACACCATCTTCCGTCGATCATGTGTCGCTGGGTCATGACCTTTACTTGAGTTTCATAGTCTGTGAAGCGCACAAAGCCAAAACCCTTGGAGTTTCCGGTTTTTGCATCTCTCTTAACCTGTAAGCAAAAAAGAAAAACAGTTAGCCTACAAATACTTCGTAATGACAGAATGCCAGGAGAATGGCACCAATGAGTGGTGTTTCTCTCCAGTTTTAATCCTCTTATTAACAGTTGAATATATTCCGCATGCGAGTCTTTCCCGTTGGTCACAGTCGGACAGTAAAAATAATGCAACAATGACCGTTTCATTTTTCAGGCCAAAAAAAACGAAACAACCATTCAGACTACCCAGGCTGTGTTTGAGCTGAACTCTACCGGACTTACAAAGCAATGTGCTAATTCATTTTAATCCACGTGCACGTAAAATCATGTGCACGTCTGCAATATTTGTGCAATTTTATGTATGTTATATAGCAAATCACATTTTTTATTATTTAAATGTTACATATTTGCGTATTTCTTTTATTGATTTCTTGTTTTTTTTTGCTTTTTTAGAATAAAAGGGAACAAAAGACCGAATCCGACCCAATTTCTTGTTGTATAAACTTGGACATTTGAAGTTCATTCTGATTCAGATTCATACAGCTGCTTTGGGACAGTCCGCTGCCAGGAAAAGCATTTCTAAAAGAACCAATCAGTGAAAATTGCGTGCCAACGTGAAGACTAACCTGAACCATGATGACCTCTCCAAACGTGCCAAAATAGTCTTTAAGGTCTTGCTCTGTTGTTTTCCAAGGCAGGCCGAGCACAATCAAGTCTGAAGTCTTCTGCACGCCTCTCTTGATCTTCACAGCAGATGCTGCGTCCATTTCATCCATCTTCCTCTTGTTGTCTGCAAGACCAGGTTCTGCATTTACATTTGGGATATATGACACACTGACACATACACGATAAACAATAGACATTCATTTCAAACCAACTACATTACCTTTTGGATAATTGACCACGTAAACAGAGCTTCCCCAGTCGGCATCTGGAGCGTGAAGAACCCCCTCCACCAGCCGGACGCCCCTCATGCACTGAGACACGGCGTTCCTGTATCTGAGGCCGCAGGCACCGGGGAACTGAGCCGCCACTGTGGAGAGCAAGACCGTGCCATCCTCCTCGGACGGGATCTCCATGGGTTCCTCGTTCTCGTCCTCCGCCACGCGAATATAACACTCCGTCATGATTGCACCGGGCGCTAAAGCTAATAGCGTCTAACCAGATCAACAATTGGAATTAAATGTAGCTAAATGGAACGAAAATAGATGTATCAGGATAGCAATTAAAATCCTCGTAAGAACACTACTGGTACGTTACTACTCCTATGTGTATTGTTTACAGGCGAGTGTTATCAGATGGCATGGCGTGCCATTAGCTAAGCTACTTGCTAACCGCGCGCACGCACGAGAAATGAATAGACCCGCTGCGTCCGCAATCCTTTGACGACGACCGCAAATGTGCACAAAACGCTCGCGGTGGTTTAACACGATCCACTAGACGCGATTACAACGAGCTGTTTAAGATTGAAACGCAACGAATCGGTCTAATGACTCCAATTGCGACGGCAACCCCCAAACTTCAGACAAAATGGACACCAGCATGGCGTCACCCGAAAGATGACGTCATCACGTTGGACCGTCTCATTGAATTCGACGCAGGGGTTGTTGTTTTTAGACTTTTTAGTTTCTAGGACGCGACACGATTTAAATGGTGACGTGAAGTAGTGCTGTTGTTCCTCGTTAATTGTGATAAGTCGATAAACTTGTATCGGTTGACTTTAAAGTGACACGCTATGCTAAACATGTAGAAATGAACTGAGTGGTTGAAACCCTCTTATGGGTTTATTGCACCACATCTGGAACAAAAGCGTTGTTAAACAATGACACTCAGACAAAGAGCCCAAAAATTCACATTAGCATGCACAATGTATAAACACTGTATAGTGGGAGCCAAATTTGACCCTTTGTATGAAAATGAGAGTAAGAGGGAAAAGGAGTCGGACAATGTGTGAGATGAAGAGTGAAACAGACAAACTGAGTGAAAGAGATAAAGGAGTGAGACAAAGTAAGCGTGACAGTGAGAGTGTAAAAGGCTTAACTTATTAATTATACTATCAGCCTGGCAATTGCTACAGTTTACCTTGTGTAGCAAAGGACACGACTATGTTGCTAATTTGAAGGCCACGTACGAATCTGGTTCCTGTGAGAATCACCACTGAGGA
>SOMO01003691.1:0-13223 GCA_028128575.1 Paedocypris carbunculus
TCTTTCACTTTCACTGCCTGCTCGTGGTCTCGGCTCTGCATGTTCTTGATAAAACGATCCGCATGAGTCAACGCTATAGGGAATATCTGAAACAGCAATACATTATGCATAAAATGTATTTTATACTTTCATCCAAAGTGACACAAAGAGCAGATGTGGTTCGGTGTTTTGCTCTAGGATGAAGAACCTACCAGGGATTCGAACCTGTGATCTATTGGTCACAAGACTCTTTACCACTAAGCCACACATGCTTAGGATGTAAAATTACTTGAGTACACTTTAGGNCTATAGGGAATATCTGAAACAGCAATACATTATGCATAAAATGTATTTTATACTTTCATCCAAAGTGACACAAAGAGCAGATGTGGTTCGGTGTTTTGCTCTAGGATGAAGAACCTACCAGGGATTCGAACCTGTGATCTATTGGTCACAAGACTCTTTACCACTAAGCCACACATGCTTAGGATGTAAAATTACTTGAGTACACTTTAGGAAGTTTTGTACATTTTGTAAATATTTTTTTTACTTTAAGTGTTTTTGGCTACTTCGTACTTTTACTGAGTATCAAAAATTTAAGCAACTTTTAAATTCATGCAGTCCCAATAAATTCATGTAATTAATAAAGTACAAGTACTAATACAAGTACAAATACTACGCTCAGTGTTTCAATGTCTAAAGAATTTTTTTTTTCAGTTTCTTTACGCGTTCGTTGCACTTTGTTTTTTTTTTAGAATCAATAGCATTATACTTACGTAGATATATTGTATATTTACTAAATTTACAAAAATCATTAATGTGTACTTAAGTACTTTACACCTCAATAAAAGCGAACCAAACCTCCTTAAGCCGACCACTAGTGAACAGTGGTGACAGTGAGCTGCGGATTCTCTTCCATCGTTCATCTTTCACTACAGTTATCCCATCAGAGAACGGACCGGTCAGCTCCATGTTCTGCATAATAGGACGATCAGAGGATGAGACTGGAGCTGGAAGGTGGTTTGAGAGATTGACGAGGACAAACATACTCTTCTGTTGGTGAAGGTGGAGTAACATTCCTTGACCGTGATGGCTTTGATCATCTCCAGGTCAGAAACCATTAGGAGTGGCATCCGTCCATCATAGATCCTATGAAATATGAGAAACATCAATGTCAGGTGGCAATTATACACACGTATGTAAGACAAATGTAAGATGCTTGAAAAAACACTTGAAAAAATTCACTAGTGAATATCAAATATTCAGCTAACATTTACTGACATTTCCCATTATTCACACTCGACCTGTTCTCCTTTATAAAACACTGTTATGTAATGAAGTATTATGTGTCATTGACCGTACGATATGAACTCACCCCCAGACTTTCCCGTACTTCTTCGAACACTCCATATCAAAATTGCACAAACCCTAAAATACATTTACAAATATAAACAACTCTAATATGTTATCACGTGCACACACACACACACACACACACACACACACACACACACACACACACACACACACACGCCAGTGTATGCCTGTGTACAAGAGTTTGTATATGTTCAGATATAAATGTAAAAATTCATGCTGGCATTTAGGTCAAAGAGGAGCCCCACATTTTATTCTACAGCAGCACACGTGGGGACCGTTATCTAGGCCCACAACTTAGAAGGCCTGTTTGTGAGTGAAGATGGAATTTTAGGGCAATTACAATTGCGTTCAGGTTAAGATTAGTGTTTAATTTAAGCTCACGTTGTGGTGATGTGACCACAAAAGTGGTTTGACTTGACTTTAAGTAAATGGTATCTACACACACATGTATATATCTTTCTATACTTACACAAAAAACCACATACATGCGCGACTTACTTTTTTATAAGACAGAAATGTGCCAACGAAAGGCCAAGGCCTCGGTCCCGGAATTCCCAGTTTCTTAAAAAATCCATATGGCCAAACACTATAACTACAAGGTGTAAAACATTAATTATTGAGGAGAAATAAATTTCCATTAAAATATGATGTGCATAAAAATGCAACACATACTCGTTATTACAGCGATAAGAGAGTTTGTTATTATAACAGAAATGTCCTGTGACAATTAGGAGAATAACAAGAAATCAAACATGTCACGACAACGACTTGGCGTTTTTATAGCGTCAAAACATCAAAGTATTGAAGAAAATGAGCAGCGTGTTAAACACTTACATTAGGACGAGGGACAGGAGCAGAATCAGCAGCGTCCAGGTGACGGACACGGACGACAGGTCGATCATGATGCGGCTTGATTCTTCACCGTAACTCGGGTGAGCGGCTGGAGGATCGAGCGCACAGGTCTCGTTCGCTTAAGGCGGAATTGGGCGTGGTATCCAAGTCCGCAGTGATGAAATAAAGTCGTAAATCGGCGACAATCAACATTAATAAGTTTCGTGCTTCGAGAAAACCAGTTGTCAACCTGATGTCAACAGTCATTTGCTGGCCGAGATGACGTAACTGCTTTCAGAGGTGTGTGCTCAAACAAGGATTATCGATTAACAACTCCCCGTGACGTAAATACATATGACTAAGTATTGTATATGAATATATCTACGTAAAATTTACCTCAAAGTTGATAATCTGCGACTTTCTTAATCGCAGGACTTTGTCTTCTCTGCTCGGTTTTTAAGAAGACTTTTCAGCTCTTTGGTAGTTTAGTGACACCCATCGGTCAACAGAGGAATTACAACGCGAAAATGGACCAAACAACGATAACCTTAATAATTATTTCGTTGTAAAACCAGTGAGTGCGTGCATTTAATTAAAAACAACCATGTTTCTTGTTTAAAAAAAAAAAAAATTACTTCTTGAATTTGCATGAACAATTTTTGCGCGGAACACGTGGAGAGATCGAAACAAACATTTCCATCACAGGATACACTGCTGATTTGATTTGGGTTTTATGTTGTTGCCAGAACTGCAAAAATCCATTCTTCTCGCGAGTAAAAAAGAAACAAGTCCTAATGCTTAGTGCTTATTTCGTGGCTTTTCTCGGAAAGGTAACATTTTTATTGAACAACAATAAAATCAATATTCATTTATTCATCTTATTCGTTTTTATTTTAGAAATGATTACACATATTTTCAATTGAATTATCTGTTACCAGGCTATGCAAAGCTTTTAAGATAAATGTAGATTCCTTGGCAAAGAAAGTATAGTTGAT
The DNA here is from genome assembly GCA_028128575.1 of Paedocypris carbunculus. Classification (NCBI taxonomy): domain Eukaryota; kingdom Metazoa; phylum Chordata; class Actinopteri; order Cypriniformes; genus Paedocypris; species Paedocypris carbunculus. The sequence goes on from SOMO01003691.1 coordinate 3,183, forward strand.
TCATTATTGACTACATATTGCTATACATTTGACCACACAACACTTGCTACACTATAAAAAGGAGTACAGTATACAAAAAAATGATTAATTAGATTACAAACCATGTAAATCAGTGGGTCATCTAAAAGGTTAACATTTTGTAAAAGACTAAAAATTTTTTTTTTTAATTATCTTTTATTAACCAGTAATCTAACCAGTAATGCTAACAGTCACTCTATATTTCAGACGTACTGTTTTCTAGCGAGATCTTGGAACAAGCTTCAGCGTGATGGGGGTCTTTGGCAGAAATCGGACATTCAACTCTAGAGGGATCTGGGAAAAATAAAAGAAAATATGACCAAAAACCTCCAGAAACTGAACAAACAGTAAGCAGACGTGAGAATATACCGTTGTCTCTTTACACGTTTCCAAAGTGAAGTTTTGAAGCAGCTTCACTACAAGAAGTTTCATGATCATGAGGGCAAATCTCATTCCGATGCAATTCCGGGGTCCGAGACCAAAAGGCATGAAGGCGTACTGGTTTACCTCGGATTTACTGTCTGCGCTGAACCTGTTGAGTTGAGCACATTCAGTTTTGAGTTGTTTCTTGTTCGCAGGCTTGAGGAAATATGCTCCAGATTAAGATTTTTCAACAAGTTCATTAATATTTAAAGCCTCACCTGTCTGGATTAAACTCATCAGGGGCGTCCCAGAGCAGAGGGTCCCGGTTTAAGACATATGTTGGAATGGCCACCAGGGTGTCTTTGGGTATGGTGACACCACAGACTTCCACCGTCGTCTTACACATCCTCTCTAAACGTGGAGCGGTGGGAAGCAAACGCATCGATTCGTTGATGGCCATCTCCAAGTAATCCATTTTCATCAAAGCATCATATGAGACAGGAGCCTGCAGACCACCCAAAAAAACACAACAGGTTCATTTTAAACCATAAACTCACAATCCCAAATTTCACAGGCTGAACTGATTCTAGAAGGCTCACATCAAGAGGGAAGTTTGCATCAATCTCCTCCACCAGCTTTTCCAGGCAATCTGGATTAGTTGCGAGATTATAGAGCAGGAATGTTAGTGTGGTGCTGGTGGTCTCGTAGCCTCCCAGGATGAAAATAAAAGACTGAGACAGGATCTCATGATCTGTAAGGCCTATAAAGACGAGACAACATATAGAGAAGAGCGAGGAATTATTGAAATATTCAGGCGACAGAGAAGAGCTTCAACCTTGGACCTTTTGAGGGCTGGTCACTGTTGGTCTTCTCAGCCTGGTCATCAGATATCTGGCCTTGGATCATGAGCTGCAGGAAATCCACTCGTCCCTAAACAAAAAATCAAACCATTAATGTGCATCAATTTTAGAAAAGAAATGACAGACAAACCTTGGGTTCGGCTTTGTGCTTGTCTTTAATGTTCCTCAGGACACCGTAGAAATAATTTATCACTTCCTTAGAAAAAAGAGTTATACCAAATTTGTCCAATATCTTACCAAGAATTGGAAAAATATCTGAAATGAAAAGAACAATGAGTTCTATGAATACATTTTTTTCCTGCCATCCATCTTCTAATGCACTTAAGACAAGAAACACACCCTGGATTGGTGGATTTCCGACCAATCACAGAGCGGGACTCCATGCATCCATCCATCCATCCATCTATCTTCATCCGCTTATCCGTGGCCGGGTGGCGGAGGCAGCAGCCTTAAGAGAGACGCTCAGACTTCTCTCTCCTTCGCCACCTCCTCTAGCTCCTCCAGGGGGACACAGAGGCGTTCCCATATAGTCTCGCCAACATGTCCTGCAGATCGGAACTCCCCTGGGAGACGTTCCGATGGCATCCGAACTAGATGCCCTAGCCACCTCAGCTGACTGCTCTCAATGTGGAGGAGAAACGGTTCTACTCCGTGTTCCTCCCGGGTGACCGAGATCCTCACCCCATCTCTTAGAGTGCGCCCTGCCACCCCGCAAAGGAATCTCATTTCAGCCACTTGTATCCGTGACCTTGTCCTTTTGGTCCTGACCCAAAGCCCATGACCATAGGTAGATTTGGAACATTGATTGACCGGTAATAGAGGGCTATGCCTTTCAGTTCAGCTCTTTTTTTCGCCACAACAGACCGGTACATCGACCTCAATACTGCTGCCGATGCACCAATCTCTATGTCTGTCAATATCACTTTCCTTTTTACCCTCACTTGTGAACAACCCCGATATACTTGAACTATTCCACTTGAGTCAGGGTCTCTCCTCCTACCTGTAAAGAGCAAACCACACGAGGGACAAGTTTAAATGTCTTCTCAAAGTCCACAAAACACATGTAGACTGGATTGGCATATTCACATGCAAACTCAAGCACCATGGTGAGGGTGTAGAGCTAGTCCAGTGTTCTGGGACGAAAACCGCATTGTTCCTCCTGTATCTGAGTTTCAACTATAAGCCTAATCCTTCTCTTCAGCACCCTGGCATAGACTCTACCAGGGAGGCTGAGGAGTATGATCCCTCTGTAGTTGGAACACACCTGTCAGCTGCCTCAGATGTCCCACAGGCCAACCAAGCCCGGTAAGACATCTTCTTCAGCTTGACGACATCCCTGACTTACTGTGTCCACCACTGGGTTCGGGAATTACCCCACGACAGGCACAAGAGACTTTACCACTGCAGCTTCGAACAGCCGCATTGACAATGGAGGCGGAGAACATACGGTAGTCTATTTGGACTCAATGTTGCCCATCTCCCTCGAGATCTGACTGAAGTTCTCCCGGAGATGAGAGTTGAAGACCTCCCTGACAGAGGGCTCCAGTAGACGTTCCCAGTAGATGCTCACAATACGTTGGGTAAGTCTGCCTAACTTCCTCTTCTGCAACCGGATCCAACTCACCACCAGGTGGTGATCGGGTGACAGCTCAGCCCCTCTCTTCACATGAGTGTCCAAGACATATGGACGAAGGTCTGATGATACAACAACAAAGTCGATCATAGACCTTCTACCCAGGATGCCCTGGTACCATGTGCACAAAAGTGACACCCTTATGCATGAACATGGTGTTTGTTATGGACAAGCCGTGACAGGCACAGAGGTCCAGTAACAAAACACCTCTCGTGTTCAGATCAGGCAGGCCCTTCTTTCCAATCATGCCACTCCACATATCAGTGTTGTTGCCACTCTCCAGTACTCCTTCCAGGGACTCCAAGAAAGCCAGGTACTCTGCACTGCTCTTTGGTGCATAGGCACAATTGACAGTGAGATACCTATCCTCCACCCGAAGGCGCAGGGAAACGACTCTCTCGTCCACTGGGGAGAATTTAAACACATGGCTCATCTACTTTGGAGTTGCTCATGGCCCAATGCTGCCTCTCACCATGGGTAACTCCAGAGTAGAACAGTCTCCAACCTCTTTCAAGGAGCTGTGTTCCAGACCCCAAACTTTGTGTGAAAATAAGCCCAACTATTTCTAGCTGGTACCGCTCAACCTCCAACACAAGTTCGAGCTCTTTACCACTCAGCGAGGTGACGTTCCATGTCCCGATAGCCAGATTCGTTGCTAAAGGTTTGGGTCGCTGAGACATCTCTACACCACTGCCAGCCAAAACACAATGCCCTTATGTCCCCTCCCGCAGGTGGTGAGCACCCTTCAGGCTACTGAAGGGTGGTCTCACATTGCTCTTTAGGGCTAAGCCTAGCTGGGTCCCATGAGCAAGAACCCGGCCACCAGACACTCGCATCCATGGTGGGGCCCCAGTCACGCCAATCCGTCATAGCGGTCTTGTTTATTTTGTTGTTCAGAAGAGTATTTTGAACTGCACTTAGTCTGGCTCATCAACTAGGAACTGTTTGCCATGGGTGACCCTTTTGGGTTTTTTTTGGCCCCAGACAACTTAGCTCCTAGAATCATTTGCCATGCAAACCCCTTTACCAGTTTTTTTTTAAAGCTATGGTAATATATTATTAAAATATCTAACGAGTACCCCAGAGTGGGGTGACTGACAATGAATGACAATAAGTGATTTTCAACATACGTACTTAATATGAGAATGATTGGACTGAACAGACTAAACATGAAGAACTTCTTGATGTTTTTGACAAAAGGATCATCCATGTTGTTGATGGAATCCATGTCGACGCTGAAGGAAGAGCTGGTGACGACGTCCATACTGTACGGAGCCAAGACACTGACAGAGAGCAACAGCAGATCAGTCACTGGAGAAGAAGTGCTGGATCACACTCACTCTTTCACTTTCACCGCCTGCTCGTGGTCTCGGCTCTGCATGTTCTTGATAAAACGATCCGCATGAGTCAACGCTATAGGGAATATCTGAAACAGCAATACATTATGCATAAAACAGCCCAAAAATGTTAATACATTTATTTGACAGGCACTTTCATCCAAAGTGACAGAATGAGCAAATGGTTCTAGGATGAAGTGTGGAACCTTCCAGTGATTCGAACCCGTGACCTACATGTGCGACTCTTTACCAACAAGACACAAATGCTTAGGATAGGATAAATAATATTGGACGATTTCAATAAAAGTGAACCAAACCTCCTTGAGTCGACCACTAGTGAACAGTGGTGACAGTGAGCTGCGGATTCTCTTCCATCGTTCATCTTTTACTACCGATATCCCATCAGAGAACGGACCGGTCAGCTCTAGATTCTGCGTAATAGGACGATCAGAGGATGAGACTGGAGCTGTAAGGTTTGAGAGATTGAGAGGACAAACATACTCTTCTGTTGGTGAAGGCGGAGTAACATTCCTTCACCATGATGGCTTTGATCATCTCCAGGTCCGAGACCATTAGGAGTGGCATCCGTCCGTCATAGATCCTATGAAATATGAGAAACATCAATGTCAGGTGGCAAACATACGCACGCTTTTATTTACATTTGCGTGACTAATAAATGTATGTTTGTATAAATTTACTGGCGAATATCAAATATTCAGATAACGTTTACTGACTTTTCCCATTATTCACACAGTCTTGTTCTTCTTTAAAACTCATGTAATAAAGTATTACGTGTACGTTCAGTGGCTGTTTCAATATGAACTCACCCCCAGACTTTCCCGTACTTCTTCGAACACTCCATATCGAAGTTGCACAAACCCTAAAATACATTTGCACATTTAAACAGCTCTAATATGTCATAAACGTCACATACAAGTAAATGTGTGAGCATGGATTTAAGTCAAAGTGCTAGGCTTTTATTCTACAGCAGCACTCGTGGGGACCGTTATTTAGGCCCACAACTTAGAAGGCCTGTTTGTGAGTCAATATGGAATTTTAGGGCAATTACAATTGCGTTCTGGATAAAGTCAGTGTATTGTTTGTATTTATTTAAGCTCACGCTGTGGTGATGTGACAATAAAAGTGATTTGATTTGAAGTAAATGGTATCTACACATACACACACACACACACACACACACACACACACACACACACACACACACCTTTCTATAGTTACACAAACAACCACATATATACACGACTTACTTTACTATAAGACAGAAATGTGCCAATGAAAGGCCAAGGCCTCGGTCCCGGAATTCCCAGTTTCTTAAAAAATCCATATGGCCAAACACTATAACTACAAGGTGTAAAACATTAATTATTGAGGAGAAATAAATTTCCATTAATATGTACTGTGCCAAAATAATGCAACAAATACTCGTAATTACAGCGATAAGAAATCATGTTATAACAGAAATGTCCTGTGACGCAATAACAGTAGAATCACGAGAAATCAAACAGGTCACGACAACGATTTGTCGCTTTTATAGTGTCAAATGGTCGAACTGTTGAGTAAAAGGATCAGACGCTTACATTAGGACGAGGGACAGGAGCAGAATCAGCAGCGTCCAGGTGACGGACACGGACGACAGGTCGATCATGATGCGGCTTGATTCTTCACCGTAACTCGGGTGAGCGGCTGGAGGATCGAGCGCACAGGTCTCGTTCGCTTAAGGTGGACGTGGGTGCGTGGTCCACAAGTCCGACGTGATGAAATAAAGTCGTAAATCGGCGACAATCAACATNTTAGGACGAGGGACAGGAGCAGAATCAGCAGCGTCCAGGTGACGGACACGGACGACAGGTCGATCATGATGCGGCTTGATTCTTCACCGTAACTCGGGTGAGCGGCTGGAGGATCGAGCGCACAGGTCTCGTTCGCTTAAGGTGGACGTGGGTGCGTGGTCCACAAGTCCGACGTGATGAAATAAAGTCGTAAATCGGCGACAATCGACATTAAAAGTTTTGTGGTTCGAGAAAACCAGTTGTCAACCTGATGTCAACAGTCATTTGCTGGCCGAGATGACGTAACTGCTTTCAGAGGTGTGTGCCAAAACCAGGATTATCGATTAACAACTCCNGTCCACAAGTCCGACGTGATGAAATAAAGTCGTAAATCGGCGACAATCGACATAAAAAGTTTTGTGGTTCGAGAAAACCAGTTGTCAACCTGATGTCAACAGTCATTTGCTGGCCGAGATGACGTAACTGCTTTCAGAGGTGTGTGCCAAAACCAGGATTATCGATTNTCGAGAAAACCAGTTGTCAACCTGATGTCAACAGTCATTTGCTGGCCGAGATGACGTAACTGCTTTCAGAGGTGTGTGCCAAAACCAGGATTATCGATTAACAACTCCCCGTGACGTAAATACATATGACTAAGTATTGTATATGAATATATCTACGCAAAATTTACCTTAAAGTTGATAATGTGCGACGTCCTAAATCGCAGAACTTTGTCTTCTCCGATCGGTTTTTTAAGAAGACTTTTCAGCTCTTTGGTAGTTTGGTACCAAACTAGTTTGGTGATGGATTGGTGACACCCATCGGTCAAATGAGGAATTGCAAGGCGGAAATAGACCAAACAACGAGAACCTTTGTAATAATTATTTCGTTGTAAAACCAGTGAGTGCGTGCATTTCATTAAAAACAACCACGTATCTTAGAAAAAAACGTTACTTCATGGATTTTCATGACATTTGTGCGAAACACGTGGAGAGATCAAAACAAACATTTCCATCACAGGATACACTGCTTTGATTTGAGTTGGGTTTAGTGTTGTTGCCATTTCCAAGAACTGCAAAAATCCATTCTTCTCGCGAGTAAAAAAGTAAATAAGAAACGTAACATACGGTATATTTGAAGTCTGCGGGCAAGTCCTAATGCTTAGTGCTTATTTCGAGGCTTTTCTCTGAAAGTGTTTTTATTGATCAACAACAAAAATCAACATTCTTTTATTTATTTTATTCGTTTTAATTTCAGAATTGACTACACATATTTTCAGTTTATTTATTTGTTACCAGTCTATGTAAAGCTTTTAAGATAAATGTAGATTCTTTGGCAAAGAAAGTATAGTTGATTCATGATTGACTGCATATTGCTATACATTTGACCACACTTATTACACTTATTCTAAAAAATGAGTACAGTATACAACAGATTGATTAATTAGATTACAAACCATGTAAATCACTGGCTCATCTTAAGGGTTAACATTTTATAAAAGACTAAAATTCTTTATCAACTTTTTTATTAATCAGGAGTCTTTCTAACAGTCACTCTATATTTCAGACGTACTGTTTTCTAGCGAGATCTTGGAACAAGCTTCAGCGTGATGGGGGTCTTTGGCTGAAAGAGAGCATTCAACTCTAGAGGGATCTGGGAAAAATAAAAGAAAATANCACTGGCTCATCTTAAGGGTTAACATTTTATAAAAGACTAAAATTCTTTATCAACTTTTTTATTAATCAGGAGTCTTTCTAACAGTCACTCTATATTTCAGACGTACTGTTTCCTAGCGAGATCTTGGAACAAGCTTCAGCGTGATGGGGGTCTTTGGCTGAAAGAGAGCATTCAACTCTAGAGGGATCTGGGAAAAATAAAAGAAAATATGACCAAAAACCTCCAGACACTGAACACAAGCGAGAATGTGAGAATATACCGACCGTTGTCTCTTTACACGTTTCCAAAGTGAAGTTTTGAAGCAGCTTCACTACAAGAAGTTTCNAAAAATAAAAGAAAATATGACCAAAAACCTCCAGACACTGAACACAAGCGAGAATGTGAGAATATACCGACCGTTGTCTCTTTACACGTTTCCAAAGTGAAGTTTTGAAGCAACTTCACTACAAGAAGTTTCATGATCATGAGGGCAAATCTCATCCCGATGCAATTCCGGGGTCCGAGACCAAAAGGCATGAAGACGTACTGGTTTACCTCGGATTTACTGTCTGCGCTGAACCTGTTGAGTTGAGCACATTCAGTTTTTAGTTGTTTCTTGTTCGCAGGCTTGAGGAAATATGCTCCAGATTAAGATTTTTCAACAAGTTCATTAATATTTAAAGCCTCACCTGTCTGGATTAAACTCATCAGGGGCGTCCCAGAGCAGAGGGTCCCGGTTTAAGACATATGTTGGAATGGCCACCAGGGTGTCTTTGGGTATGGTGACACCACAGACTTCCACCGTCGTCTTACACATCCTCTCTAAACGTGGAGCGGTGGGAAGCAAACGCATCGATTCGTTGATGGCCATCTCCAAGTAATTCATTTTCATCAAAGCATCATATGAGACAGGAGCCTGCAGACCACCCAAAAAACACAACAGGTTCATTTTAAATCAAAGTCTCAAACTTAATTTCACAGGCTGAACTGATTCTAGAAGGCTCACATCAAGAGGGAAGTTTGCATCAATCTCCTCCACCAGCTTTTCCAGGCAATCTGGATTAGTTGCGAGATTATAGAGCAGGAATGTTAGTGTGGTGCTGGTGGTCTCGTAGCCTCCCAGGATGAAAATAAAAGACTGAGACAGGATCTCATGATCTGTAAGGCCTATAAAGACGAGACAACATATAGAGAAGAGCGAGGAATTATTGAAATATTCAGGCGACAGAGAAGAGCTTCAACCTTGGACCTTTTGAGGGCTGGTCACTGTTGGTCTTCTCAGCCTGGTCATCAGATATCTGGCCTTGGATCATGAGCTGCAGGAAATCCACTCGTCCCTAAACGAAAAGTCAAACCATCCATGTCCCTAGGAATCTTCTAGTGAAGCAGTGACAGACAAACCTTGGTTTCGGTTTTGTGCTTGTCTTTAATGTTCCTCAAGACACCGTAGAAATAATCCATCACTTCCTTAGAAAACAATGTTATACCAAATTTCCCCAATATCTTGCCAAGAATTGGAAAAATATCTGGAATAAAAAGAAAACATCTTGTTTACTTGGAAAATCCTGGCTTCTCTGAATTGTCAGGGAATGATACATCTGTCAGTTAAAACTGATAATGGGAAATCTGAAGGATTCGATGCTTCAACTCTTCAAAATGCCATTGAACGTCAAGTACCATACAGCATCATGCATATTATTTTTTCTGATTGAAGCTCGTCGGGACAACACAGAATTCCGGTGGTTTTTCCTGGTGTGGCAATGAAAGAGGCGTCTCGTTCCCTGACAATTCAGGGAACCAAGGTTATGCAAGTAACCAAGATGTTCCCTTTCATCGTCAGTGTCACTACACGTTTGTCAGTTAAAAATGACGATGGGAAATTGCAACAGGCCACATCACTGGACAGCATTCGACTCACTACCTCAGGAGTGACGTCGCTAGAGCCATAAGCTCTGACGTCCAGGTTCGATCAAGAACTGGAGTGGCCTCATGTAGCTTGCCGAGCGGGGTCACCGCAGCGAAAGCCATATGTCCTAAAATCCCTTGGAATGACTTGCACGGGACCCAGGATTGGGCTGTGAGTCGCTCCAAATGACTCTGGATGTTGGCGTCTCTGGTGGGAAAGCCTGCCGTGCTTCCAACGGAATCTAAGTAGACCCAGCTCTTCTCGAGGTTGACCCTCAATGGTCTGTGAGAGTGGCCTCGAGCTGGCTAGGTAAGCAAGTCATCTATACATTTTAGGATGCGAATACCCTCAGGGAGAGAGCGCGACCTGCACTCTGTAACGATGCAAATGTTCCTCTGAGTTATCATTCTGAACGAGTACCTGTGTAGGTATTGATTCAAGGATCTGAGATCCAAAATGGGCCGCATACCTCCAGTCC
>SOMO01003719.1:8530-26589 GCA_028128575.1 Paedocypris carbunculus
CAGGCCACACCCATCCAGGCCACACCCGTCCAGGCCACACACATCCAGGCCACACCCGTCAGGCCACACCCATCCAGGCCACACCCGTTCAGGCCATACCCATCCAGGCCACACCCATCCAGACCACACCCGTTCAGGCCACACCCATCCAGACCACACCCGTTCAGGCCACACCCATCCAGACCACACCCGTTCAGGCCACACCCATCCAGGCCACACCCGTCCAGGCCACACACATCCAGGCCACACCCGTCCAGGCCACACTCGTCCAGGCCACACCCGTCAGGCCACACCCGTCAGGCCACACCCATCCAGGCGGAGAGCAGTTGCGCCGTGACGGACCAGAACGCCCGGGTGTCTCTGCGGAACTTTAAATACGCCCGTCATACAAATTTTAATACAATGATCAAAATGATGATACATTTTTTCTTCAATCCTCTGTTAAGAGCAACAATTGATTCAATCGAGTCTTGAGGTATTTCTAGTCCACGTGTGTCAAGTTCGCTAAGTTTTACCGTAGATATTCGAAAATGGAAAAAAATAATGAAGTCGACGTAAATTCAATTATGAGCTCTTTCATAATATTTATTTTTTGACAAACTTAAAAGCTGTTTATATATATTCATATATATTCATTTTTATTAATTGATCAATTTTTTTGTGTATTTACATTAAAACAATTTATTTTCTCCTTTTTTTTGATGATTTTTTTCTTTGATTTTATTTTAATATAACTAAACAACAAGATGGAAATGGCATACTCATGGATCAATTAAATTATTATAAATTAAATATTTAGTAAATTATTATAATTAGTAATAGTATAGTAAAGTTTTTAATTAGTAATAGTATTGTTCTGTCTCCAGATGTGTATTTTGTGTATATATTTATGATGTTGTAATTTATCATAATTCATAAGAAGATGGATCGTAATATAATTTAAGTTATTTACATTTGATGTTTGTTGTGACGTCATGTTGATTGCAATGTCTTCTGGGTAAGAGGAAGTGATTTGCATGTTCAAAACGCACGAGGGAAGTCACGCTGCAGAAAGCACTAGTCGTAAGTGTTTAATTTGTGTTATTTATGTTTACAATTTGTTTTGCATATTTATTACGATCTGTACCTGATTTGCATTTGTTATTTTAAGTTTTACTCGGTTCATCGGCCGAATCAATAAAGGAGCAAGGCGCTCAATTCCTGGCTCGGTAATCGAGTTTGGCTCGCTGTTTATCTGCGTTACACGCTTCGGAAGCAAAACACGTAGAGAGAACAGTGCAGTAAAAGACTATGGATCAGCCGCGTGATTGCAGTGCAGATGCGAGCGGACACACAGAAGCCGGAGAGATCCGAGAGAAAGTGCCGTCTGAAGCCGGATCCAGACGCTCTCAATCCTCCGCGCGATCTTCTGTCACAGACGCCGCGGTGAGAGCGCGAGCATCGGCGGAAGCGGCGCGCGTTAAAATTGAGTTCGCGCAACGTCAGCTTCAAATGAAGAAAGAAAAAGCAAGGCTGGATCTGCAAAGAGCCACGGTTGAAGCGGATTTAGAGTTGTTGGAAGTGGAGCAAGAAGCCGCGGCGGCCGCAGCAGAAGCAGACGCGTTGGAATCTGCAGCTGCAGAGTTTGAAAGTGACAAAAGTCACAGTGAAAGGAATTCAGTGTCTTCACACACAATTTCGGTAAAGACAAAGGACTATCTGAAACAACTGTCCCCAGAAAACAAGGTGAGACCTGATTTATCCACTTTGCCCATCATAAACCGTCTAAAAAAAGAAACTCTGGTTTCGTCTGAGGAACATCATAATGTGAACGATGATATGTTTCAAAGTAACATCAGCGACAGAGTTTATGATGCGGATCGGCTGGATGCAAGACTGAGTTACCCGTTTAATGTGCGTAAATCCACACCAACATCTGCGCCATTCGAACCCTACACGGCTCCATCAAATTCAGGTCAGCCTCCTTACATCCAAGCCCCACCTATTTTAGACTTAGCGAAGTATTTAGCACGACGAGAGCTAATCACAACCGGACTCACAAAGTTTGACGACAGCCCAGAGAGTTTTAGAGCCTGGCAGTCTTCATTTGTCAATGCTGTGTATGACCTAGAGCTCTCAGCGACTGAAGAATTGGATTTACTGATAAAATGGCTGGGGAAGGAATCATCCGATCACGTCAAGCGAATTCGATCAGTGTATGTGTCAAACCCATCAGATGCACTAAAAATGTCTTGGGCAAGACTACGTGAATGTTATGCTACCCCAGAGCTAATTGAAAACTCACTGTTTAAACGATTGGACCAGTTTCCACGTCTACATGCCAGAGACAATGTCAAACTCAGAGAGCTCGCCGACCTGCTCATGGAAATCCTCTCGGCGAAAAGTGACGCTTACCTCCCTGGGTTAGCCTAGCTCGACACTTCTCGTGGAGTTCATCCCATAGTAGAAAAGTTGCCTACAAATCTGCAAGAAAAATGGATGTTTGCTGGCTCACGTTACAAAGAAGAAAACCAAGTCAGTTTCCCTCCATTCTCATTTTTCACACGTTTTGTTTGCAACGAAGCTAAAGCCAGGAACGACCCCAGCTTCAAGCTCTCTGGAGGCAACCATGCAGTGGTCTATAGTGAAAGACCTCCATATAGACCTGGATTAAATAGGCCTTCTGTGTCTGTACGCAAGACAGGCGTGTTTGCCCAGCAGGAACCATCTCTCATCACGACTGAGAATGTGAGAGATTCAACAAGCTACTGTCCTCTACACAATAAGTCACATCCATTAGTTAAATGCAGAACTTTTAGAAAAAAGTCTTTAGCTGATCGCAAGAACCTCTTAAAAGAATATAAGAGATGTTTCAGGTGTTGTTCTCCAAGTCACATGGCAAGAGAGTGCCATTCGGTTCTCAAATGCACGGAGTGCGACTCAGAAAGCCATTGTTCTATTATGCACCCTGATGTAACCCAGACTCGACCCATGAGCCTGATGCAAGCGCCGGACACGGAACAACAAGACTTTGCTACACCAGAGGTAACCTCGAGATGCACAGATGTTTGTGGAGATAAATCCCTAATGCGATCCTGTGCTAAAATATGCCTGGTGCGTGTATTTCCTAAAGAGCAGCGGGAAAGAGCCATTAGTGTGTACGTGATGATCGACGATCAAAGTAACCGGTCATTAGCAAGAGGAGAGTTTTTCCAGCAGTTTGGCATACAAGGTGCCCCATCTCCATACCTCATGAGAACGTGTGCTGGTTCCGTCGAGATGTACGGCCGAAGAGCAACTGGCTTCCAAATAGAGACATTGGACGGACAGACGTGTCTTGATCTCCCAACGCTTTTAGAGTGTAATGAGATAACGAGCAACAGATCTGAAATACCATCAAAAGAGGTCGCTCTCGCTCATCCTCATTTAAAACCAATAGCGAAGTTCATCCCAACGCTTGATCCAGATGCCCAGATCTTGATACTGCTCGGAAGAGATATGATCCGTGTGCACAAAGTACGACAGCAGATTAACGGCAAACATGAAGCACCCTTTGCACAGCGACTGGACTTAGGTTGGGTGATCATAGGTGATGTGTGTCTCCATCAAGCTCATCATACCTCAGTCAGCGTCTTTAAGACGAACATCCTGGAGAATAACCGTCCATCACATCTCACTCCATGTGAAAGGCACATCAACGTGAAAGAGAGATTGTGTCATGGCGGGGAGCACAAGTGTGCCGCACAGCCTGCCATGTCGAACCTGACGAACTGCCCTAACCAGGAATGCAATGAAATCGGCTCAAAAGTGTTTGAAACAACCAAAAACGATAACAAACTTGCCATGTCGTTTGAAGACAAGATGTTCTTAGAAATAATGGATAAAGAGTTTCACCAAGACAAAAAGAAAAACTGGGTAGCTCCTTTACCGTTCAAGACCCACAGACCGTGGCTTCCAAATAATCGTGAACAAGCGTTGTCTCGTCTCAACTCTCTGCGACGCACTCTGACTAGAAATGCAGAGATGAAAGACCAGTTTTTCCGTTTTTATGGACAATCTTTTCCAGAATCGTCATGCAGAAGAAGCGACACCTATCCATGGAAGCACAGAGTGCTGGTATCTACCCATCTTCGGAGTGTATCACCCACAAAAGCCGAATCAGATACGGGTGGTGTTTGATTCCAGCGCACAATTTCAGGGCATCTCCCTGAACAATGTTCTGCTTTCTGGCCCAGATCTGAACAACTCATTGCTAGGAGTGCTGCTTCGATTTAGGAAAGAGCCCATCGCTGTCATGGTTGACATTCAACAGATGTTCTATGCTTTCAGAGTCGAAGAGCACCACAGAGATTTTCTAAGGTTCCTGTGGTATCGTGACAATGACGTGAGTAAAGAGGTACAAGAATACAGAATGTGTGTTCACGTGTTCGGGAACAGTCCCTCACCAGCAGTTGCCACCTTTGGATTGCGCTTGGCAGCAGAACACGGTGAACAGGAATATGGACAAGACACCTCACAGTTTGTTAAAAGACATTTTTACGTAGATGATGGCCTCGCATCCTTCCGCACAGAAGAGGAAGCAGTCAGCCTACTGAAACGAACCCAAGAGTCCCTTTCTAAATCCAACATCAAGCTGCACAAGATAACATCTAACAGCATGAAAGTGTTGCAAGCCTTTCCTACAGAATGGCGTTGAATGGCATTTTGGGGTTGAATGGCGCCTGTGATCGGCTGTGCCACTGCTCAACTCTATGCTCTCCCGCATAGTTTTATGTTTTTTAGTACCTTTTTAGCCCTATTTTTTAGTACCTTTTTAGCCCTATCAACCATGGCCGGTGTGTCAGCTGTTTTAACCTACGATCGGGATTCATTACTCCGTATTAAGGAGCATATGGAAAGTTTTTGTGTCACCTGGACCAGGTACACTGAGTTTTTCCCTCCCGTCTTTGAGTACCCCGAATTGTCACGGTGGTGCCTGCTACCAGTTGGGCCACGCAGGAGGAGGAGAAAGCGGGGATGCAGAGCTGGTGCCCAGGTGGGGTTGCGGAAGCGGCGAGCCCGAGAACTACGGAAGCGGCGAGGCCGGGATCTCTCTCCACGGCCGAACACGAACGGTTCTGGATGGTGCCAGAGTTTTCCGACTCGGCGTGCACGGATTCCGGTACCACGTGAGCGGGCTCTACGTTTGATCATCACCGGGAATTTGGGTAACGAAGACGCCATCCGTAAAACATCGCGAAATCCAGCTGATCTGCCTACGTCACCCGCCAGGATTGCGCTACTAAACGCCCGCTCCATAACAAACAAATCGTTCATCCTCAATGAATTCTTCACTAAAGAGCACTTGGACTTTTTGTTCTTAACGGAGACCTGGCAGCGGGAACAGGAGTTCTGTCATCTGAAAGAACTCTGCCCTCCGGACTGCTCCGTGTTTGGGACGCCGCGGGTCTCTCGGCGAGGTGGCGGACTTGCCCTCGTTTACCGGAGCCGTCTGTGCTGCAGGCTGATGAACACGGACACTGCAAACTCCTTTGAGCACCAAATAAGCAAGGTTGGAAGCACTGACTCATTTTATTGCATTTTAATATACCGACCTCCCGGAGCCGCACGCTTATTTCTCGAGGAGTTTTCCGATTTCTTGTCGTCGACTATTAAGTTTGAGAATGTATTGATTCTCGGTGATTTTAACCTTCACGTAGATAATTCATCATGTTGCATGGCTGCTGAGTTTGTAGCTCTCATGGAATCTTTTAATTTCAAACAGCACGTTTCGGGCCCTACCCATAAAAAAGGCCATACTCTAGACCTAGTCTTCACTCTTGGCCTGAATATTGATAAATTAAGGGTTGAAGACTTCCAAATGAGTGATCACTGCTGCATCTTATTTAATCTGTCCTACAACATGGTACTGTCTACTCACAGAGTGTTGACTCAAAAGCGTTTTTTAAATCAAGCTGCACTGGATGAATTTTCTGTATCGTTTGACCCTAGCTTCCTGTCCAACTGCAGGGACATTGAGACTTTCACAAACAATCTAAACAGTCACTGTCTGGATATCTTAAACTCTGTAGCACCGGTTAAACAGTATTCCATCCCTCCTAAAAAACCCTGTCCTTGGATGAGTGAAGCTATTGGTAGCTTTAAGAGAGAGTGTCGTAAAGTTGAGCGTCTTTGGAAGGCTACTGGGCTGGAAGTGCACAGACTACATCTTAAAAGCTTGATTATGGAGCTAAATGAATTGATAAAGCAGGCAAGATCTGCTTACTTCTCCCATTTAGTCTCAGTAAATAGGACAAACTCTAAAGTTTTATTTGACACAATTCAAAGTATTGTTTCACCAACAGCCCCTCAAATATTAGTAAAAAATGAAGATGATTGCAATACAATCTGTAACTTTTTTATTAAAAAAGTACAAGGCATCAGAGAGAGTATCACGCCCAGCACAGTCAATTTAAATAATAAATCTTCACCTGCCACCTCTTGGTCGTCCTTCACTCCCGTTACTCTGCAGGATGTGAATACCATAGTAAGTAAAGTCAATTCATCTACTAGCCCTGTTGACGTTTTACCTACATCTGTGCTTTTAATTTTATTTGATCTGATTGGTCCCTGTATTGTAGATCTGATAAACCTCTCTCTTGAGACTGGTTCAGTTCCAAGATATTTTAAACACGCAATCATAAATCCTATTCTTAAAAAGTCAAATCTTGACATTTCTGACCCAAAAAATTACAGACCTATATCAAAGCTTCCTTTTGTTTCTAAAATTCTAGAAAAAGTGGTAGCAGGACAACTGACTTCTTTTATGGAACAAAATCAACTGTTTGATAAACTTCAGTCAGGTTTCCGCAAGATGCATTCTACTGAAACTGCTCTGCTTAAGGTCTCTAGTGACATGATGATGGCCGCGGACTCGGGACGTTTCACTGTTCTGGTTTTATTAGATTTGACATCTGCATTTGACACTGTAGATCATGGGATTTTAATAACTCGACTTCAGTCGGAACTAGGCTTTTCTGGCTGCGTCCTCCAGTGGTTCTCCTCATACCTTAGCAATCGCACTTTCAATATTTCGGTTAATAACATCATGTCTGAGGTGGCTGGTCTGTCATGTGGAGTCCCACAGGGTTCAGTATTGGGTCCAATTTTATTTCTATTGTATATATATCCGCTTGGTCAGATCATTCGCTCTTTCAGAAATGTCTCTTATCATTTTTATGCAGACGACATCCAAATTTATTGTTCATTTAATGACTCAGAGCTTCATTTCTTAACAATGTTGTCAGAATGCTTGTCATCCATCAAGAACTGGCTAAATAATAACTACCTCCATATAAACTCAAGTAAAACTGAAACTCTGATAATTGCCCCGGACAAAAAGATTGCCTCCATCCGGCAACATCTTGGTCACCTGGACTCTTCTGTTCATTCAAAACTCAGAAACCTTGGTGTCATATTTGACCAATCAATGTCACTGGATCATCATGCGAGACAGTTAGTCAAAAATAGCTTTTACCACCTGAGAAACATTTCTAAAGTAAGGAAAATGTTGTCAAAGTCGGATCTCGAAATGATCATTCATGCTTTTATTTCATCTCGTATTGATTATTGTAACTCTGTTTTTACCTGCTGTAACAAGTCAACCTTACGCCGTCTCCAGACTGTCCAGAATGCTGCTGCAAGGCTTTTAACCGGAACTTCCAGAACTGCCCATATCACTCCAGTCCTATTTGATCTCCACTGGCTTCCAGTCCAGTATAGGATTTATTTTAAAATTTTAGTGATAACTTTTAGAGCACTACACGGTCAGGCTCCTCAATATATTACTGATCTTTTAACTCCCTACTCCTCAAACCGTGCTCTCCGTTCCTGCGGTCAGTCCCTCCTGAAAATCCCCAAAACTCGCCTGAAGACCCGGGGAGACGTGTCGTTTCAGGCCGTAGCTCCCAGACTGTGGAACGCCTTGCCTCTCTCATTACGGACAATGCATTCAGTTGACGGTTTTAAAAAACAGCTGAAGACACATTTATTTAATCAGGCTTTTGGTTGACAGCGTTCTTAGGTTTTGACTGTTCTTTATGATTTTTATTCTTCTATAGTTTTATACTATTGGGTTTTGTCCTGTTGATCGTAGGATTTTACTGTCTTTTGTCTCAAAATTATGGTTTGTAAAGCACTTTGTGATTCTGTCTGTGAAAAGTGCTATATAAATAAAATTTACTTACTTACTTACTTACAGAAGATCTCGCAACTGGCCTTCAAGATCTAAATTTAGTTGACGAACAGTGGCCAACCCAAAGAAGCCTTGGTTTGTTTTGGAACATAAAGACTGATGCCTTTACGTTCAAAGTTGCCCCAAACACACAACCGTATACCCATCGGGGAGTCCTCTCAGTTGTGAACAGCCTGTTTGACCCGTTGGGCCTGGTGTCTCCAGTCACTATCGAAGGCAGAGCTTTGGTGCGTGAGATGACGAAAGACGTGTGTGACTGGGACGCTGCACTCCCAGAAAGAAACAGAGAGAAGTGGGAGGGATGGAAAGCCTCACTCCAAAAGCTAAGTAACATCCACATCACACGAACATACTTAAGACATCCACTCACTGACACCGTTTACACAGAGCTATGTGTTTTCTCAGACGCGTCTAACTGGGCCATTGGGGCTGTGGCGTATCTCAGAGCCTTGACCGCTGAGGGCGAAGTCAAGGTGGGATTCGTGCTGGGCAAAGCAAAGCTTGCACCTCGCCTTGAGCCTTCTGTGCCCCGTCTGGAGCTGTGTGGTGCTGTGCTGGCAGTGGAGATGGCTGAACTCATCCTTGATGACCTGGACCACAAGCCGGACGCTGTCACGTTCTACTGCGACAGTAAAGTAGTCCTGGGTTACATCCACAATGAGTCCAGACGCTTTTTCGTATATGTGCACAACCGTGTTCAGCGTATTCGCCAGTCTACATCTCCTCGACAGTGGAAGTACGTGTCCACCACACAGAATCCAGCTGATTTGGCAACCAGGTCTGTAAAAGCCTCGCAGCTCAATGAGACAATATGGTTCACAGGACCTGAATTTCTGCTAGAACCAAACGAGACAATGCGACAGTCTGAGTTCTTTGAGCTCGTAGAACCTCAGAAAGATGCAGAAATTAAGCCATGCGTGACGAGCCTTGCAACTCAAATTGCAGAAAGACCTTTTTCAGAAAGATTCCAGCGTTTTTCCACATGGGAATCCCTAATCAGAGCAATCTCCTTTCTTATCCATCAAGTCCGCTCTCGAAGATCGTCCAGTAACACCAGCACATCTCACACGTGCAGAGGATGGCATAAGTGTAACCAAGTACGCACAAGTGAAGAGCTAGCGGCGGCAAAGAGAATTGTGCTTCTACACGTTCAAAGAGACATGTTTTCTGAAGAATGCAGTGTTTTGCAGAACCACAAACAGGTTTCCCGCACGAGCGACTTGTATTGCCTTGATCCGTATGTTGATGACGGCCTCTTAAGAGTCGGTGGTCGTCTGAAACATGCCCAGCTCGAGTCTGAGTTGAAGAACCCGATCATCGTCCCTAAAAGTCATGTTGCCAAATTGTTGATAAGACACTATCATGCTAAAACACACCACCAAGGTCGACAAATTACAGAAGGAGCCGTGCGACTGGCTGGCTTCTGGATAATAGCGGGCAAGCGACTGATTAACTCTGTTATTCATCATTGTGTGTTATGCCGCAGGCTCAGAGGGAAACAGGAAGTTCAAAAAATGGCTGATCTTCCTCCTGAGCGTCTCAATATGTCTCCACCTTTTACATATGTGGGCATAGGTGTTTTCGGCCCATGGACTGTTCTCACCCGACGCACCAGAGGCGGCGTAGCAGAAAACAAAAGGTGGGCTATGCTGTTCACGTGTATGAGCGTAAGAGCCGTACACATAGAAGTCATCGAATCTCTGAGTACAGCAAGTTGCATCAATGCTCTTCGGAGATTTTTTGCTGTCAGAGGACCAGCTAAGCAGCTACGATCTGATCGTGGGACCAATTTCGTCGGAGCAAGTCAAGAATTGGGCATGGTGGCAACAGAAGAGAACCAGACAACCCTCAGAAGGTTCCTTAGTGAGAACGGCTGTACATGGGAGTTTAATCCTCCGCACAGTTCACACATGGGCGGAGCATGGGAACGCATGATTGGCACAGCCAGAAGGATTTTGGATGGGATGCTTTTACAAAAGCAACATGCCCATCTGACTCATGAGGTACTTTGTACTTTGATGGCAGAAGTGTCGGCAATAATAAATGCAAGACCTCTAGTTCCTGTTTCATCGGATTCTTCATGCCCACACATTTTGACCCCAACAATGCTTTTGACGCAAAAACCATCAGTACCAGTTCCCATTGCGGATTACAATGATAAAGACATTCTCAAGTGCCAATGGAAACGGGTTCATGCGTTGGCTGACATGTTCTGGAGTCGCTGGAGAAAGGAGTACATCAGCACGCTCCAACCTCGGCGCAAGTGGCAAGAAGTTCGAAGAAACTTGCGCGTTGGAGACATTGTTCTGCTGAAACAAGCACAGGCTCCAAGAAATGAATGGCCCTTAGGTTTGGTGGTTAGCGTGTTTCCAAGCCAAGACGGCAGAGTTCGCAAAATTCAAGTTAAGATCACTTCGGGTGGTAACGAGAAGATATTTTTGAGACCGATATCGGACGTTATCTTGCTTTTGAGCGAAGGTGATTAAAGTGTTATGTGTTGTGTTGTGGCATAATAAATGCCAGACGGGGAGTGTTCTGTCTCCAGATGTGTATTTTGTGTATATATTTATGATGTTGTAATTTATCATAATTCATAAGAAGATGGATCGTAATATAATTTAAGTTATTTACATTTGATGTTTGTTGTGACGTCATGTTGATTGCAATGTCTTCTGGGTAAGAGGAAGTGATTTGCATGTTCAAAACGCACGAGGGAAGTCACGCTGCAGAAAGCACTAGTCGTAAGTGTTTAATTTGTGTTATTTATGTTTACAATTTGTTTTGCATATTTATTACGATCTGTACCTGATTTGCATTTGTTATTTTTAGTTTTACTCGGTTCATCGGCCGAATCAATAAAGGAGCAAGGCGCTCAATTCCTGGCTCGGTAATCGAGTTTGGCTCGCTGTTTATCTGCGTTACACGCTTCGGAAGCAAAACACGTAGAGAGAACAGTGCAGTAAAAGACTATGGATCAGCCGCGTGATTGCAGTGCAGATGCGAGCGGACACACAGAAGCCGGAGAGATCCGAGAGAAAGTGCCGTCTGAAGCCGGATCCAGACGCTCTCAATCCTCCGCGCGATCTTCCGTCACAGACGCCGCGGTGAGAGCGCGAGCATCGGCGGAAGCGGCGCGCGTTAAAATTGAGTTCGCGCAACGTCAGCTTCAAATGAAGAAAGAAAAAGCAAGGCTGGATCTGCAAAGAGCCACGGTTGAAGCGGATTTAGAGTTGTTGGAAGTGGAGCAAGAAGCCGCGGCGGCCGCAGCAGAAGCAGACGCGTTGGAATCTGCAGCTGCAGAGTTTGAAAGTGACAAAAGTCACAGTGAAAGGAATTCAGTGTCTTCACACACAATTTCGGTAAAGACAAAGGACTATCTGAAACAACTGTCCCCAGAAAACAAGGTGAGACCTGATTTATCCACTTTGCCCATCATAAACCGTCTAAAAAAAGAAACTCTGGTTTCGTCTGAGGAACATCATAATGTGAACGATGATATGTTTCAAAGTAACATCAGCGACAGAGTTTATGATGCGGATCGGCTGGATGCAAGACTGAGTTACCCGTTTAATGTGCGTAAATCCACACCAACATCTGCGCCATTCGAACCCTACACGGCTCCATCAAATTCAGGTCAGCCTCCTTACATCCAAGCCCCACCTATTTTAGACTTAGCGAAGTATTTAGCACGACGAGAGCTAATCACAACCGGACTCACAAAGTTTGACGACAGCCCAGAGAGTTTTAGAGCCTGGCAGTCTTCATTTGTCAATGCTGTGTATGACCTAGAGCTCTCAGCGACTGAAGAATTGGATTTACTGATAAAATGGCTGGGGAAGGAATCATCCGATCACGTCAAGCGAATTCGATCAGTGTATGTGTCAAACCCATCAGATGCACTAAAAATGTCTTGGGCAAGACTACGTGAATGTTATGCTACCCCAGAGCTAATTGAAAACTCACTGTTTAAACGATTGGACCAGTTTCCACGTCTACATGCCAGAGACAATGTCAAACTCAGAGAGCTCGCCGACCTGCTCATGGAAATCCTCTCGGCGAAAAGTGACGCTTACCTCCCTGGGTTAGCCTACCTCGACACTTCTCGTGGAGTTCATCCCATAGTAGAAAAGTTGCCTACAAATCTGCAAGAAAAATGGATGTTTGCTGGCTCACGTTACAAAGAAGAAAACCAAGTCAGTTTCCCTCCATTCTCATTTTTCACACGTTTTGTTTGCAACGAAGCTAAAGCCAGGAACGACCCCAGCTTCAAGCTCTCTGGAGGCAACCATGCAGTGGTCTATAGTGAAAGACCTCCATATAGACCTGGATTAAATAGGCCTTCTGTGTCTGTACGCAAGACAGGCGTGTTTGCCCAGCAGGAACCATCTCTCATCACGACTGAGAATGTGAGAGATTCAACAAGCTACTGTCCTCTACACAATAAGTCACATCCATTAGTTAAATGCAGAACTTTTAGAAAAAAGTCTTTAGCTGATCGCAAGAACCTCTTAAAAGAATATAAGAGATGTTTCAGGTGTTGTTCTCCAAGTCACATGGCAAGAGAGTGCCATTCGGTTCTCAAATGCACGGAGTGCGACTCAGAAAGCCATTGTTCTATTATGCACCCTGATGTAACCCAGACTCGACCCATGAGCCTGATGCAAGCGCCGGACACGGAACAACAAGACTTTGCTACACCAGAGGTAACCTCGAGATGCACAGATGTTTGTGGAGATAAATCCCTAATGCGATCCTGTGCTAAAATATGCCTGGTGCGTGTATTTCCTAAAGAGCAGCGGGAAAGAGCCATTAGTGTGTACGTGATGATCGACGATCAAAGTAACCGGTCATTAGCAAGAGGAGAGTTTTTCCAGCAGTTTGGCATACAAGGTGCCCCATCTCCATACCTCATGAGAACGTGTGCTGGTTCCGTCGAGATGTACGGCCGAAGAGCAACTGGCTTCCAAATAGAGACATTGGACGGACAGACGTGTCTTGATCTCCCACCGCTTTTAGAGTGTAATGAGATAACGAGCAACAGATCTGAAATACCATCAAAAGAGGTCGCTCTCGCTCATCCTCATTTAAAACCAATAGCGAAGTTCATCCCAACGCTTGATCCAGATGCCCAGATCTTGATACTGCTCGGAAGAGATATGATCCGTGTGCACAAAGTACGACAGCAGATTAACGGCAAACATGAAGCACCCTTTGCACAGCGACTGGACTTAGGTTGGGTGATCATAGGTGATGTGTGTCTCCATCAAGCTCATCATACCTCAGTCAGCGTCTTTAAGACGAACATCCTGGAGAATAACCGTCCATCACATCTCACTCCATGTGAAAGGCACATCAA
This sequence comes from Paedocypris carbunculus, assembly GCA_028128575.1. NCBI lineage: Eukaryota > Metazoa > Chordata > Actinopteri > Cypriniformes > Paedocypris > Paedocypris carbunculus. The sequence continues at coordinate 22,099 of SOMO01003719.1, forward strand.
CGTGAAAGAGAGATTGTGTCATGGCGGGGAGCACAAGTGTGCCGCACAGCCTGCCATGTCGAACCTGACGAACTGCCCTAACCAGGAATGCAATGAAATCGGCTCAAAAGTGTTTGAAACAACCAAAAACGATAACAAACTTGCCATGTCGTTTGAAGACAAGATGTTCTTAGAAATAATGGATAAAGAGTTTCACCAAGACAAAAAGAAAAACTGGGTAGCTCCTTTACCGTTCAAGACCCACAGACCGTGGCTTCCAAATAATCGTGAACAAGCGTTGTCTCGTCTCAACTCTCTGCGACGCACTCTGACTAGAAATGCAGAGATGAAAGACCAGTTTTTCCGTTTTTATGGACAATCTTTTCCAGAATCGTCATGCAGAAGAAGCGACACCTATCCATGGAAGCACAGAGTGCTGGTATCTACCCATCTTCGGAGTGTATCACCCACAAAAGCCGAATCAGATACGGGTGGTGTTTGATTCCAGCGCACAATTTCAGGGCATCTCCCTGAACAATGTTCTGCTTTCTGGCCCAGATCTGAACAACTCATTGCTAGGAGTGCTGCTTCGATTTAGGAAAGAGCCCATCGCTGTCATGGTTGACATTCAACAGATGTTCTATGCTTTCAGAGTCGAAGAGCACCACAGAGATTTTCTAAGGTTCCTGTGGTATCGTGACAATGACGTGAGTAAAGAGGTACAAGAATACAGAATGTGTGTTCACGTGTTCGGGAACAGTCCCTCACCAGCAGTTGCCACCTTTGGATTGCGCTTGGCAGCAGAACACGGTGAACAGGAATATGGACAAGACACCTCACAGTTTGTTAAAAGACATTTTTACGTAGATGATGGCCTCGCATCCTTCCGCACAGAAGAGGAAGCAGTCAGCCTACTGAAACGAACCCAAGAGTCCCTTTCTAAATCCAACATCAAGCTGCACAAGATAACATCTAACAGCATGAAAGTGTTGCAAGCCTTTCCTACAGAATGGCGTTGAATGGCATTTTGGGGTTGAATGGCGCCTGTGATCGGCTGTGCCACTGCTCAACTCTATGCTCTCCCGCATAGTTTTATGTTTTTTAGTACCTTTTTAGCCCTATTTTTTAGTACCTTTTTAGCCCTATCAACCATGGCCGGTGTGTCAGCTGTTTTAACCTACGATCGGGATTCATTACTCCGTATTAAGGAGCATATGGAAAGTTTTTGTGTCACCTGGACCAGGTACACTGAGTTTTTCCCTCCCGTCTTTGAGTACCCCGAATTGTCACGGTGGTGCCTGCTACCAGTTGGGCCACGCAGGAGGAGGAGAAAGCGGGGATGCAGAGCTGGTGCCCAGGTGGGGTTGCGGAAGCGGCGAGCCCGAGAACTACGGAAGCGGCGAGGCCGGGATCTCTCTCCACGGCCGAACACGAACGGTTCTGGATGGTGCCAGAGTTTTCCGACTCGGCGTGCACGGATTCCGGTACCACGTGAGCGGGCTCTACGTTTGATCATCACCGGGAATTTGGGTAACGAAGACGCCATCCGTAAAACATCGCGAAATCCAGCTGATCTGCCTACGTCACCCGCCAGGATTGCGCTACTAAACGCCCGCTCCATAACAAACAAATCGTTCATCCTCAATGAATTCTTCACTAAAGAGCACTTGGACTTTTTGTTCTTAACGGAGACCTGGCAGCGGGAACAGGAGTTCTGTCATCTGAAAGAACTCTGCCCTCCGGACTGCTCCGTGTTTGGGACGCCGCGGGTCTCTCGGCGAGGTGGCGGACTTGCCCTCGTTTACCGGAGCCGTCTGTGCTGCAGGCTGATGAACACGGACACTGCAAACTCCTTTGAGCACCAAATAAGCAAGGTTGGAAGCACTGACTCATTTTATTGCATTTTAATATACCGACCTCCCGGAGCCGCACGCTTATTTCTCGAGGAGTTTTCCGATTTCTTGTCGTCGACTATTAAGTTTGAGAATGTATTGATTCTCGGTGATTTTAACCTTCACGTAGATAATTCATCATGTTGCATGGCTGCTGAGTTTGTAGCTCTCATGGAATCTTTTAATTTCAAACAGCACGTTTCGGGCCCTACCCATAAAAAAGGCCATACTCTAGACCTAGTCTTCACTCTTGGCCTGAATATTGATAAATTAAGGGTTGAAGACTTCCAAATGAGTGATCACTGCTGCATCTTATTTAATCTGTCCTACAACATGGTACTGTCTACTCACAGAGTGTTGACTCAAAAGCGTTTTTTAAATCAAGCTGCACTGGATGAATTTTCTGTATCGTTTGACCCTAGCTTCCTGTCCAACTGCAGGGACATTGAGACTTTCACAAACAATCTAAACAGTCACTGTCTGGATATCTTAAACTCTGTAGCACCGGTTAAACAGTATTCCATCCCTCCTAAAAAACCCTGTCCTTGGATGAGTGAAGCTATTGGTAGCTTTAAGAGAGAGTGTCGTAAAGTTGAGCGTCTTTGGAAGGCTACTGGGCTGGAAGTGCACAGACTACATCTTAAAAGCTTGATTATGGAGCTAAATGAATTGATAAAGCAGGCAAGATCTGCTTACTTCTCCCATTTAGTCTCAGTAAATAGGACAAACTCTAAAGTTTTATTTGACACAATTCAAAGTATTGTTTCACCAACAGCCCCTCAAATATTAGTAAAAAATGAAGATGATTGCAATACAATCTGTAACTTTTTTATTAAAAAAGTACAAGGCATCAGAGAGAGTATCACGCCCAGCACAGTCAATTTAAATAATAAATCTTCACCTGCCACCTCTTGGTCGTCCTTCACTCCCGTTACTCTGCAGGATGTGAATACCATAGTAAGTAAAGTCAATTCATCTACTAGCCCTGTTGACGTTTTACCTACATCTGTGCTTTTAATTTTATTTGATCTGATTGGTCCCTGTATTGTAGATCTGATAAACCTCTCTCTTGAGACTGGTTCAGTTCCAAGATATTTTAAACACGCAATCATAAATCCTATTCTTAAAAAGTCAAATCTTGACATTTCTGACCCAAAAAATTACAGACCTATATCAAAGCTTCCTTTTGTTTCTAAAATTCTAGAAAAAGTGGTAGCAGGACAACTGACTTCTTTTATGGAACAAAATCAACTGTTTGATAAACTTCAGTCAGGTTTCCGCAAGATGCATTCTACTGAAACTGCTCTGCTTAAGGTCTCTAGTGACATGATGATGGCCGCGGACTCGGGACGTTTCACTGTTCTGGTTTTATTAGATTTGACATCTGCATTTGACACTGTAGATCATGGGATTTTAATAACTCGACTTCAGTCGGAACTAGGCTTTTCTGGCTGCGTCCTCCAGTGGTTCTCCTCATACCTTAGCAATCGCACTTTCAATATTTCGGTTAATAACATCATGTCTGAGGTGGCTGGTCTGTCATGTGGAGTCCCACAGGGTTCAGTATTGGGTCCAATTTTATTTCTATTGTATATATATCCGCTTGGTCAGATCATTCGCTCTTTCAGAAATGTCTCTTATCATTTTTATGCAGACGACATCCAAATTTATTGTTCATTTAATGACTCAGAGCTTCATTTCTTAACAATGTTGTCAGAATGCTTGTCATCCATCAAGAACTGGCTAAATAATAACTACCTCCATATAAACTCAAGTAAAACTGAAACTCTGATAATTGCCCCGGACAAAAAGATTGCCTCCATCCGGCAACATCTTGGTCACCTGGACTCTTCTGTTCATTCAAAACTCAGAAACCTTGGTGTCATATTTGACCAATCAATGTCACTGGATCATCATGCGAGACAGTTAGTCAAAAATAGCTTTTACCACCTGAGAAACATTTCTAAAGTAAGGAAAATGTTGTCAAAGTCGGATCTCGAAATGATCATTCATGCTTTTATTTCATCTCGTATTGATTATTGTAACTCTGTTTTTACCTGCTGTAACAAGTCAACCTTACGCCGTCTCCAGACTGTCCAGAATGCTGCTGCAAGGCTTTTAACNATCATGCGAGACAGTTAGTCAAAAATAGCTTTTACCACCTGAGAAACATTTCTAAAGTAAGGAAAATGTTGTCAAAGTCGGATCTCGAAATGATCATTCATGCTTTTATTTCATCTCGTATTGATTATTGTAACTCTGTTTTTACCTGCTGTAACAAGTCAACCTTACGCCGTCTCCAGACTGTCCAGAATGCTGCTGCAAGGCTTTTAACCGGAACTTCCAGAACTGCCCATATCACTCCAGTCCTATTTGATCTCCACTGGCTTCCAGTCCAGTATAGGATTTATTTTAAAATTTTAGTGATAACTTTTAGAGCACTACACGGNTTTTACCTGCTGTAACAAGTCAACCTTACGCCGTCTCCAGACTGTCCAGAATGCTGCTGCAAGGCTTTTAACCGGAACTTCCAGAACTGCCCATATCACTCCAGTCCTATTTGATCTCCACTGGCTTCCAGTCCAGTATAGGATTTATTTTAAAATTTTAGTGATAACTT
>SOMO01003725.1:1736-12917 GCA_028128575.1 Paedocypris carbunculus
AAGTATTATAGGGTCTTAAGTCTTGGCCCAATCATCAAGATCTCGAGTCCTGTCTCGATCACCTTAGGGTCTGAAGTCCTGTGGAAATCATCTTGGGGTCTTGAGTCCTGTCCCAATCACCTTATGGTCGTGAGTCCTGTCCCAATCATCGTATGTCTCTGTCTTTGCTCACCTGGATTTGACCAAGCTGCCTGTATTCGACTTTGCGAAATGGACTTTACATTAAACATTCACCATAGATATTGCAAATGAGTCTCGACCTGCTTCCAGCTCACCACTTATAACAGAATGATTCGCCACACAATAAACTCTGCAGCCATGAAGCCCACAGAGAGCCTCACTATGGTGAGTGAGGTTCAGACCTCTGTTGAAACTACCCAGCTGTGTATCCCAGATAAATTTGATGGCACGTGCAAAAGCTGCTGCGCATTTGTTTGAACAATTCATGAATATCCACTCATCGTTGAATTCAACTGATGTGTTTCATGTGAGCATTGTTTTTTGCCTGCTGAAAGGGGAGGATTTAGACTTTATGAACAAACAATATGATATTGAGGCGCTTCAGGACAGGCAATTGAAGGACTTTGTTAATGTCCATATTGAACAGTTTAACAGTCTGATTTTGGCAAAGTTGTTTGCAAAGGAACTTGGTGTAATAAGATCAGAACCCAAGTTAACTCACGCATGTGTGGATCCCCTCGTCACTGTCCGCAATAAATGAGCAAAATCATCCAATATTAACATAGCACCAGAGTATGCCGATGGGGATATCAAGCCTAAGCCCGACGTTGGGGGTCCCAAGCCTGTGCACCCGCTGAACCACCACTCAGCCCCCAGCAGCCTCTGCCAACCTTTTCAGACGGAGAGCTGTCTCTGCTTTGTTGGCTTCATGGTGAGGAGCCACTTCCTGAGCCGGTGTCGTCTGACACTCCTGATGCTACTGAGCATGTCGCCCTATGCTACTGATGTGCCTGAGCCGATGTTGCCCTATGCTTCTGATGATGCTTTTGAGAGTCCAGAGTCTTCGCCTGGACCCGAGTCTTCGCCTGGACCCGAGTCTTCGCCTGGACCCGAGTCTTCGCCTGGACCCGAGTCTTCGCCTGGACCCGAAAATATTTTTTCAAAAACTACACGTCCAAGCCCAGACTCTTCATTGTGGTCATGAGCTTCCAGAAAACCGTAAGGGATTGTGGCTTCTGCCACCCTGGCCTCCAGTTAATGGCCTGACTTGGATGTCCCTTATGCATGTCACGAGCTGTGTGCACAATAAATGGGGATCACCTGCCAAAATGTAGACTACCTATTTAAGAACATGCACAAATCATTGTTTGTTTATCCATGCGGTTTCCCTGTTCCTGGTTTCTTGTTTCCAGTTCCTTGTCCAGGCTTCCTGGTTTTGATCTCTGGCCGAGTACTCAATGTATGTCTCTGATTGTGGATTTGACTGCCTATATTCAACCTCTCCTTTGCCAAATGAACTTTACATTAAACATTGACTATTTATCTTGAAAATGAGTCTTGACCTGCTTTCAAGCTCGCTAAAACATAACAGCGATGAACCAAAGGTGTAGTTGTTGTTTGCTCGCCATACATGTAATGACTTATAGACAGATAACACAGATCATAATGACATTTTCATGTCTTGTATAGTTCGTCTCATCCTATTCTGGCAAACACGGGACATGTTTACTTTATCGAAACAGCCGGTTATTGGGACCAAGACTATTGCATTATTAACATTTAACTTGAATTAAAAAAAAAAAAAAGAGAGAGAGAAAAGAAAAACTGTCTGAAACTGAGAACCCTCCAGCTTCAAAGTGGTAGATTAGTGTTGTGTAAAGAATTGACTCAATTCTTAAATTAACTCTTAAAAAGTTTAGAACAAACATGTTTGAAAAAAAAAGTAGATGTGCAAACTCTTAATTTTAGAGCAACAGAAGGCAACAGGGTACAATGGAAAGTCATGAATTAATCACACAAGTCTGGGGAGAAAAAAAAACATTTTAGGCAACCCTTTCATTTCATTTCCTTAACATCAAAGTACCCAAAAAAAAAAAAACTTCCCCATAATCTTATCTCAAATAATGTTTCCTCTCCACTAACTGATTCATTCCTCCCACTCAAAAGATGTGATAGAAATTTAAGAGCTGTCTTCAGCAGTCTGCTGATGTGAACTTTTGAAATATGTATTGTTTCTGTGTTCAAATCAAATGATCCAGGCCCTCGGGGAAAACAGCTCAGGTGTAAACCCCAACATCTGACATCAAGTACCAGGAGATCACCACTTCTCTATTGCTCTGGTGCTCAATCGCTCCATAACTGCAATAATATTTCTGCACTGCCTCAGTGGGGCAGCTAACAGAAGTAAAAGTGGCTGATGGGGAAGTTGATGGCTATTTTTCCAATCATTGCTCTTGCTTTGTTTTCTTCATATTGTTGCAATATCTTGACGCGGAAAGGGGCTCGGTGTGGCCGAATTAAAGGACACTTGAAAGCTTGCATGCTGGGTTTAATGGCTCAAAGTGTAGACTGTGACCTCAATTGTTGAGCCAGCACACTGCAGTTTCTCCAAAATTACACCAATGGATTTTTAGGATGAGAAATCAAGGCATGATGGCATGGTGGATAGCATTGTTGCCTCAAAGAAGAACCGTTTCAGACTCAAGTTCAAGGCCCGGTCTGGGGCTTGTATGGAGTTGTAGAAATGTCTTCTTGGGCAGGCATGTGTTTACTCTGTGTCGTCATTTCCTTTCCACAGTCCCAAAGCAGGAAGGAGTCTGGGAAATTGACCACTGATGTTGTGTGAATGTTGGATTGTGTGTGTCCTGCTGTGTGATTGGTTGGCCACCAATCTAGGGTGTGTCCTGCCAAAAAGTCCCATGTTGCTGGAGTTAGCTACAGCTCCCTGTGACCCAGAAATGGAAAATTGGATGGATATAAAGATGAGAAATGGAAAAATAGATTGAGAAAAGGATAGATGAAGAGACATAGGCACAGACATACGTATTGAATGGTTGGGATCAATCTATCATGGTCCCATAATTGTGAAAAGTGTTTATGTAGAACCCAAGATGTTTGTGGAGGTGAAGAATAAACGTTTTCCTCATCAACGTAAAAAGAAAAAAAAAAAAAAATGCAAAAATGACAGCTATGTAACAAAAAGATTAATCTGGCGGATGACAAAACCCTATAATCAATTGCTTGTTTTTCATGCAGCTAGAATCACATATGCTTTCCGAAGATAGTGTTTTGCACTTCAAAACCCTAATAAAAAGATATTAAACTTAAATCTGTCTAAACATGCATGAAAAACCAGAGCAGTGTGTGCATGTGTGCAGTCCAATTCACGCCAGAGGGACAATAAACAACCCTAAGCTTGTAATAGTAATAACTGCATATCAGTTCTGGTTGTGATACCGATACCAGTGGCACAAAGTGAAGTGATGGGTCTCTCTAGACATGTCAGTCAACGGAGACCTTTGTACAATAGAGGGTGGTCCAGTTGCCAAGGAAACACTTAACTTTAATAATGATCACTGTAACTATCTCTGCACACCTTACCTATAATAGAAATGGATCATAAATTACAATCAGAATGGCAGAGCACTGTGTTGAGGCCTGCTCACTGCTGCCACCCTCTGGTCAGGCTCTGTTATTCTCTGCCAGATCCCAGTGTGTGTGAGAAGACCCTGAGAGTTCTCTGTAATTTATGCTCCCTGCTAAACAAGAATTCAAATATTTATGTTTTTGATGTTTTATGTCTGTATTCTGAGAATAATTATTGAGAGAGAGGGGTGAAAAATACCGTAAACCGCCAGTTGAAGTGTGGCTTCATGCAGTATTTCATGTCTTTAAATATTTAAAACTTGCAATTCCCATGGTCATATCCTAAGTAATCAAAAAACAATTAAATATTCTTCCAGTTGAGAAAAGCTTTTTTGTTTGTTTATTTTAAAAATAATTTGTGCCTTTAAGAAAAAAAAAAAGACAAAACAAAACAAGAAAGAGTGATTGCGCAACACTTGCAGACTGAGCGTCCTACTTTATCCTCTCTTCTCTCCAACTAGAAAGAAAAAGTGAAAACATCTATTTATTAATTAATTAATTAATTAATATAGTTAAATGATAACATTAATAAAACATTCTTTGCATAGGCGGCAAACACTAAAACAACGGAAAAGCACGAGAATTAGCATTTTAAAAGAAACCTCAACACGTCCAAACCCTGAAATACAGCTCTGTAATTGCTACCAGAACATTTTACATTTTGGTCTCCTAAAATGCTTTAGTGAATGGGACTTGGACAGTGTGGAAATGGCTGGCAAGCAGACGCACGATGCGGAGCTACAGCTGCCTTAAATGCGGTTCCATGAAACAGAAACTGTTTTAAATCAACCAAATACAGATGATTTCAATTCAGCTCCTCTTTTGTGGTGTGGAAAAGTGGTTCTGATTCAAGACGAACGTGCAACACAAAGGTCTTCGCTGCTGTGCCAGCGTACCCAATTACTGGGGAACTGCTGGGTTTAAACCAGCGATCACATGTAAACATTTCCTGCAGCCACCACCCCCTTGGTTTTTAACAGGGCACTGCGAGTTCAAGCAATGGAGGTTTAACATCTCCACAGTGCCTTTATAAACTCATGACACTGAGGTTCGGCTGCCATATAAGTCAGAAGAAAAGTTCATTTCCAGAGTACCGCTGACAAACAGCACTTGTATTGCCAGGGTGATGGAACAAGTGCTTCATGCAAACATCTGATTGCACTTAATCACTTAAGAGTCCGTTGTATGGGGATTTCACTCATTAACTGCTGTGAACCAGAGAAAAGAAAGTATCTCCCAACACTTTGAAAGATCTCAAGCACATGCGTCGGCACAAAGACGGCAGGATTGCCAGGTCATCAGGCTAGAAAGCAACTCCATCCGGTTCCCAACTGCGCAAGAAGTTTGCAACAAAACTTCGAGATCTTAAGGGATGAAACTGCTGTTTCCTTGGAAATCAAGCAAGTTGGAGAAATTACAAAAGCTTCGACAGAGAAAAGCGTCTCTCAAAGCTGCGACGTTCAAGAGCCAAGAGACTTTCCGGCATGTTCGCCGTATGATGTCGGATTCAGCCGGCACGATGCAAATCACAGTGGAGATTCTCATTAGTAGGTATTGACAAGCCACATAAAAGTCGTCTTATGTGCACCCGCTCTCTCCACGCCAGCTTTTTTCGACTCACCTCTCCCTTTTTCTCATCTTTCTGGAGCTGTAGCTGTGCATATTTCAGATCGGCATGACAGACAGTGGAAATTATTTATCCCGGGTTCTGAGTTTGTGGCGAGCTGTTTAAGCATTCATACTAACAAAGGGCAGCGGAGTCACAACGAGGCTGACAAGGCCTCTCTCTCTTCCCTTCTCCCCCTCTCTCACATACACACAGAGCAGCACTTTTCACAAAGACGGGCTTTTTTCTGATTCCCTGACCTTTGAAGCAGCTTAGGTTCACAAAACACTTCCAAACAGTTCTCTCTAATGGCCCCCTACTCAAACAATCGGCAGAACGCTCCGACCAAGATGATTGATCTCCGACAAGCAGCTCGTTGTAGCTCCATGAATCATTAGATCACCTCAGACGTAGAGAGGGAGGGAGAGATGGACCAAACTGGTGTGCAAAGGTAACGAAAGATGAAAAAAGACGACTGACACCTTGCATGCAAATAAGCCTCGACGCAGCCGAGCATTCGAAAATGACCAAAATGATAAGCAAACGAATGCTACATGTGAAACGAAAAACTTTTCTTTAGCCTCCAATCTCAACTCTGAGGTGTGTTGGTTGAACATTACTAACAGGTTACAATGTAATTAAAAATAAATAAATAAATTGTGATTCAATTAATAACACTGTTTTTTGTGTTTTTTTACTGTTCATTATTTACAGGAATAATGATGAATAAAAAAAAAACTACATGCTGTTAATACATTAAAACTATAAAATATGTGTGTGGAAATTAAGGAGTGTTTTTAAGGACATGTATACATTCTGTGCATACCTTCTAGTGTTGGCAAACAAACCAACAACATTATATGGACCTACAATATGGAAAAACACAGCCTAAAGGTGTGTCTGTGTGTGTGTGTGTGTGTGTGTGTGTGCGTGCGTGCATGCGCGTGCGTGTGTGTGTGTGTGTGTGTGTGGTTACAACTTCATATAGTGTAGAAACCTGGGAGTCATAATAGACATCAATCCCTCTGTTGAAAGCCACATATCAAATAGTTATAACTCCTTTAAATCATCTCGGAAACATCGTAAATTACACTAGCTGCAGATCCATGGCAGATGCAGAAATCTTACTGCATTTATGACCTCACGTCTATAATTTTACAATGCCATTCTATGGTTTGAACTGCTCATACACAAAAAACATACTACGATTGGATGCTGGAATATCTGATTTAAAAAAAATCCAGTTTTTCCATCTCTTTGTTGGTCACTTCATTTTTCGTTGGTTATCATTTTGTCTGGCCGTCACAAGCACAATATTCTGCACCTATAACATCAACAGATCAACCTCTACTTGTTCTAGTCAACTTGTTCTCAACTTGTACTAGTCAATATGATGGAACGGCTTTGTGACAATGTGAATTATGAAAAACACTATACACAATAATACAAAATAATACACAATAAACGGTGCAATCTGGAAGAAAGTCATGATCCAAGTCCAATTCAAAATATTAATGAGTAAAGCTAGAAACAAAAAACGATAGAGACCGGGGAAGGCAGAAACACGAGTCTACAACAAGTGTGTGTAATAAAAGACACAGACGAAAAAGAAAAAAAAAAAAAGTCCACCATGCATTGAAGATGATGCAGTATGGCGGCCTGCAGCGGAAGAGCTGTAGCTGATAAGAATCCAGGGTTTAACCTACTCCTCACACAATCACACAGCCTTTCTGAAGCAGCAGCGGCCGCCTTTAATGCAGAGCCGTGTCCAGCTGTTACAAGCCTTTGACAGCACAGAGAGCAAAGACGACCAGTCAAAGGCCATTCTGAATGAGATACTTCACCCAGCAGGGAAGACTCCAGAAGAATCAATGAAATACAAACAGTCAAACACTCAGGAAAACATTACATGCTACCACTTAATAGCAAAAAATGTATATGAACTTATCAGATTATTAGAAATGTTGCATTTTACATTGTGACAAAACTGTGCTGATTGTTTTGGACTAAAAGGCGCACTGGGTTATGAAGTGTCCCAGTAATAAACATCTGATTCCTAATATTTTTATCACAACAAAGTGTGTGTGAATATTGTGTGACTAGAGCTTGCACCTCAGAGTAGAAACTTTGTACGTATGTATGTATATATTAGTATATTACTGAAATCTCAAGGATTTGCACGTCTTTTTGAGATGGCGGCTCTTTGGGAGAAGTAAAAAAAACATTCTGGGACAACACAAACTTATTTTATATTTTGGATGCAAGATCTCTGAACTAACTGGTGCTTTTGTTGTTTTTTGTTTATTTGACATGTAAAGATGATTAAACAACTGTTTTATACACATCTGGAATCTCATCTCCATGCACGCTATGGGTAAGAAAAGGACTGCTTTCCTATAGCGAAATATATATCGAACGACATTGTTGCGGCGACACAATCAGTTACTTGGGAATTTTGTTATTTAGGACATTTGTAAGTCGGGGTAACGCTGTATTGCCTGACTGTCTCTGTGACCAACGCTTGCATCTCAGAATATAACTTTATATGACTTGTCGACTATCATTTCTGAAAAAAAAGGAACATGCCGCTTAAAATCACCACTTTAAGACAGACATGCTTTGCAAAGATCCATGTCAGGTTTATGTTTTTGCTGTTGACTTTTATCGATCTAAAGGTTTTGAAGGCAGCAGATGTCGGCACAGAAGTTGTCTTGTCTATTACTGGCAGATGCATGGGCTGGGCGAGGAGAAAATGAATAAAAGCTGCCCTTTTCCCCTCTAGTGTCACTGCGTGAGAACGATTCAATGCCTCCAACCGCTGTAACCTGACAGTTAGAATCCCCGAAGCCCCTTTTACTGAGGTGATGTTCATGCAAGAGAGCAGGTTTCTGTTAACAAGCAAAGCAGACCAACAGACAAAGACATTTTTCTAAATGTGTCACAGAAAAGCTTCATTCACTTTTTTCAACTCTTAACCAAAAAATAAAACCACATCACAAGACCACATGACATAAAAAGTTGTGGAAAACTGGTGGAGTGTGCAACCAACTAAATAGTAATTAAAAAGACAGTCCACCACTGCAGCACTGGTCCTGATACTAGAATATAAAATATTGATTATAAAAATGATATTAAAAAAATAAAAAGATGTGGATTCATTAAGAGGCATCTATATGTGTTACCAGACTTTATTAAACCATTCATTTAATTTAGCTGTTTAAATGTTATATCGCATGCGTTTTTGGGTGTGTTTGTGCTAGTCTGTAAAAAAAAAAAAAACCGATAAAATATCCTTGGAAAACAAAACAATTAAGAATGACCTTTTCACCAGCTAACACTCTTCAGCAGTCAGAAATCAATTGATCTTGATATGTCTGGCCAGCCATCGCTTGCGTTCGCTGTCAATAGCTTGCTTTTTTATCTAGTCATCTCACACCCAGAGACAAACTAACCTCCCTGACACATGGTGGCGCTGTAGGTGTCACAAGGAAGCAGAGGGTCAATCTGTGTAACACAAGCAAATACAATAATTTCTTTTTGTTGCGTAAAGATGCAAAAAAAACATCTCAGAATGTCTTTTTTCCCCATCATGTTCACCAATCAAAATCCCAATTGGTCTGTGTGAACACAGATAAAAGAGTTATATCAGCCAACAAATATAGCACTTGATATTCTTTGGCGTGTGAAGTAACAAGCTAGCAGTTTGTAGAAGTACTTGTATCTCTTTAATTGACACAGAGGCAACTTTGTGTTTAAATCACATTAAACGTGGCATAACCTTGACGCTAAATTAAAGACAAAATCAATAGTCGTTTCAGAAAAGAGGCTTATGGGAAACTGCAGCTGCATGTGTATTCAAAAATCATAAAAAAACCAAAAGCAAAGCGGCACAAAAAAAACGAAAAAAAAAAAAACCATGAGACAACCTTGAGAAGCCAGGATATAAGATTTAACCCATTATCAGTTCCATTGTACAGGATTGTACAGCGCTCTACGTTTCACTCTTCTACAAGGTAAAGTGCACACACATGCCAGGAGCAGTGGGCAGCCTTAAATCAGCACCAGATCGGGTTTAGTGTTGTGCTCAAGAACACTTGTGTATGTTGTTGTAGATCCTAACAGTCCAGGATTCAAACTTACAACCTTTCAATCACGAGTCCGACACTCTAATGGAGTTAGGCCACAACTGACAAAGGACAACAACACTGCACTATGGACTTTTTATGCCCAGTGTAAATGCCAGTGGGACTGTGGTGGCAGTGGGAGGGTCTCCTTTAAAACCTCACGTGAGAGGGGGGGCAAAACCTCCCCAACCCCCGCTAGCAGAGCGCCAAGGCTGCACAGATGCAAACTCCCCCCTGACCGTGTGCTTGCCAAGACCAGCTTCCGAACCCACACCAGCTGGGAGCCCTCTGATGAGGCCAACACATCCATTTCCGTGGTAACCGTGCCCCTCTCCCCCATCCTCGCCAACATACACACATACAAAAATACACACACACACACACAAAAAAATAAAAGTCTAACTTACACCCCCACGTCAACTGCCAGGAACAATATCACAGCAGCAGAACGCGGCTAAAAACTGCCTCGCGTAAATACAGGAGAACAACACTGGGAATATGAGGAGCACGAACAATGATGTGTTTATGTAAACATTATGTGTGTGAAGAAATGAGGAGGAAAAAATCTATCAAAAAAAAAAAAAAAGAAGAACTGAATAATGCAACATTTTTGGTTATTCTACTTTTTTTTGCTAGTTTTGTACTATTGATTGATGTATTTCATGCTTGTTTTCTAGTCTTTATACATTTTATAATTATTCTTAATTATTTTATAACTGTTCTGTTCACAGTTCCAGATTTGGTTAAAGTCTTGCATATGATTCTTTTATATACAAGTATACACATTTGAAATGTTCGATATACGTATACACTTCATTTAAACTTTCATATTCTCTCAGAAAAAAAATTAATACAACTTGAACTTTCAAATTTAAAACAATGAAAACTTTACAGGACCCAAAAAAAAAAAAAAAAAAAAAAAAAAAAAACTCAGGGAAACACACGACTCAGTCTTCATCAATAAACAGACTTCCTATAACAATCTTGCAACCGCTAACCTCCAGTTGCATTTTCCGCATTTCAACAAATGAATCGACAATCTCGCTATAATGTGTGAACTCGGAGATCCCATCGAAAACACACAACTGACATCTGTTGGACTGGCCATCGGGTGAACACAAACATGTTCTCACACTCCCTGATGCACACACAGGCATACACACATCCACTGGCTGCGTTTTACTCAAAGATATTAGCTTACTCCACTTCTGGCATATCTATCCTCAGGGTAATCCAGTGAAGGAGAGACGCATGGCTGGGGAATAATGCCACATTGTTGTGGGAATGTGAGAGATAGGGAAAAGGAGACAAGACAGCGGTTATCAAAAAGAGCGGGTAAACACATAATCTCAAACTCCCAAGGTCGGGCAAACCGCACCTGGCGGAAACAAAGTGTGGAAGAATGGATGGGTATGAAACTGGAATTCAGATCCTGGAACAGGATCAGTGGCTGCTCCCAGTAACCTTGAGGTTTTAGTGAAAGAAGACACAAAGCACTTCACTATGTGTCGAGCCCTTACATCACAGGTACAGGTTCTAATATGGCAGCCCGACTGCTTTTTTGTGGTGGGGGGGGGGGGGTTTTGAAGTGCCAGGTCTTCAGACTGTGCCGGTAGCGGGCGTGCTAACACTTGGGCCGTGCCAAGAACAACAAGACAAGCAAGCAGCTGTGCATTAGGATGGCATGCCGGAAGAATCAATGGCTGCCGCTGAAAGAAAGCCACCTAGTGATGCTCCTAATTGCTTTTGGTTAAAATATAGAAGTGAAAGGTCATGACAGAAACTTTAGATCATTCGCTGGTAGCTTTAGCAATACGAACCACCACCCCACCTCATTTAGAATTT
>SOMO01003784.1:8797-28746 GCA_028128575.1 Paedocypris carbunculus
GAGATGGACAACGAGTAGATCTTTCCCTTGGGCAGTTTCTCCCCTGGCAACAACTCGACAGCACAGTCCCAGGTCTTGTGGGAGGGTAGCTGGGTGACGAGCCGGGGACTGAACACGTCCTGGAACCGCTGGTACTCCGAGGGGAAGTCAGAGGGAGACGCCGGAGGACTAGGTTCAACGGAGGTGGTGGGGAAGGTCACGTTTGTGGTGTCAGTGGTCAGGAGCTGGTGATCCTATTCAGTGCTGTGGCAAGACACTTTCTCCTGCACGTCTCACCCCATTGCATCACCTCGGCCCGGGGTGGATTACAGATACGATTCAGAGCCGATAAAAACCATTTCAGATTCCTGGTTAATTTCAGAATCATAATCGATCATGACAGTCACTGAGGGCAATCGTTCCTGACAATGTGGAGAAGTGTGGACATCTCCTGTAGTCCTGCAGAAAAGTCAGTCGACGCTCACTCTGCTTCCCGATGTTGTCCGTACGTCTCCGTCCTTCCTCGGTGTGGCTATGTGACTATTTAGTCCATCGACCCGAGCCAAACCGCTGATGTCATCCCGATGTCCGCACATTCAGCACCTCCAGGGTCTTTCTTTAGATCCGTGTTCGGCCGGGCAGCCAATGATGCCTCCCACGGCTTTTCCCAATCTTCTGATACACCAGAGTGATGCCTCCGCCAATCTGTATCAGTCCGGTGAAAAGCCAAAACATTAATTGATCGATGACTGAATAGTGGTGAAGCGAGATCAATAGAGAACAGAAGCGGTCCCAGGACTGAGCCCTGTGGAGACCCACTACAGACTGGACAGATTCTGATCTGAGTTTGCTGAGCTTTCCTTTCCTTTCTTTCTTACATTTTAAGTTCACGGAGAGCTGGATGGTGACGACAATTTCTACAATTTATTTTTCCGAGTGGAATGTGGAAATCTGGTGTGAGTTTAGAAGCAGTGAATAGAGGTGATGTGTCAGGGTTATGAGCCTGTTCGGCCACTAGATGTCCCTGCTGCTCACTGCTGATTGTGCTCACCTGTGTCTGGTTTCCTGTTTGCTGAGGTAGATTTTATTCTTCCGTCTCTGAGTTAATCTGACTGGGTCTTGGTCTTTCAGTGGATGTTGTTGTGGTTTCTTTCAAAACCGCTTATGGCATTCTTTGACTTTCACTTTTTGCTCGCAAATGTTTNCCAGTGTTTACAGAAGTCTGCTGGGGCTTGAGATGTAAATTGAGGTCCTCTGTCCGAGACAAGCTACTTGGGCACTCCTCATCGGGTAAAACAATTTCTTCCCTGAGGATTTTCACAATCATCGCGAATAGGAACCAGTTCAACCCACTTTGTGTAGTAGTCAACCGCCACCAACAGGTAGGAGTTTTGTTTTTTTGCTCACTGGGAGTGGACGCATCAGGTCTATGCCTAAGGTGTGTCCGTGCAGCAAAGTGTGGAATGAATTTATGATACCATCCCACTAAGCCCAGGAAGCTTTCTAAAGACTTTAGATTTTGTGGAGTGAGATACACGGATACGCCGTGGGTTCGATCTTCCACACCTCTCTCGGAGACGACGCGTCCCAAGAAGCGGTGCTGGCATTTGAAGAAATGACATATAAGTGAGGTTGGCCATGTCCAGCTTCTGCATTACAGCATTAGGATGTTGAACAAGCTGCTCCAGGGATTGGGAGTAAACAATTATGTCATCTATGTTCACTAAACAGATTTCTCCCCTTAATTCCCCCAGTACCCGCTCTGTTAATCTTTGGTAAGTTGCCGCTGGGTTCCTCAGTCCATGTGGCATGACCTTGAACTGGAACAGCCCCTTGGTTGAGATGAACGCTGTTTTTTCTTTGCTTGACCTTTCCATCTCCACCTGCCGGTATCCTGACTGCAAGTTCAAGGAGCTAAACCAAGACGCACCTTCCATCGACTCTAAGATCTCGTGGATTAGCGGCATAGGGTGTGCATACGGGATGGTTTTCGGTTGTCCACACAGAACCGATACGACCCCTCCACTTTTGGGACAAGAACCACTGGTGTCGACCATGGAGAGAAGNCTATAAGCAACAAATGTACTTTAATATACTTGCACTGTTCTCTCTACGTGTTTTGCTTCCGAAGCGTGTAACGCAGATAAACAGAGAGCCAAACTCGATTACCGAGCCAGGAATTGAGCGCCTTGCTCCTTTATTGATTCGGCCGATGAACCGAGTAAAACTAAAAACAACAAATACAAATCAGACACAGATCGCAATAAACATGCAAAACAAATCGTATTCACAAATAACACAACTCAACACTCACGACTAGTGCTCTCTGCAGCGTGATTTCCCTCGTGCGTTTCGAACATCCATATCACTTTCTCATTCCCAGAAGGCATTGTGATTAATATGACGTCACGACAAACATCAGATATCACAAATATATACACAAAATACACATAACCTGGAGACAGAACGATACCTCTTGAATGTTTTTACTCTTTCTGTTTTCTCAGTGTTAGAGTTTAGGAGTTTTGAAAATAAAATTGTCTGCCGTATCCTTTTTCCCGTGTTCCAGTCCCTCCTTCTCCATCACACGAGTCGGGGAACGATGACTCAATAGTGGTGAAGCGAGATCAATAGAGAACAGAAGCGGTCCCAGGACTGAGCCCTGTGGAGACCCACTACAGACTGGACAGATTCTGATCTGAGTTTGCTGAGCTTTCCTTTCCTTTCTTTCTTACATTTTAAGTTCACGGAGAGCTGGATGGTGACGACAATTTCTACAATTTATTTTTCCGAGTGGAATGTGGAAATCTGGTGTGAGTTTAGAAGCAGTGAATAGAGGTGATGTGTCAGGGTTATGAGCCTGTTCGGCCACTAGATGTCCCTGCTGCTCACTGCTGATTGTGCTCACCTGTGTCTGGTTTCCTGTTTGCTGAGGTAGATTTTATTCTTCCGTCTCTGAGTTAATCTGACTGGGTCTTGGTCTTTCAGTGGATGTTGTTGTGGTTTCTTTCAAAACTGCTTATGGCATTCTTTGACTTTCACTTTTTGCTCGCAAATGTTTGGAATGAACAAGATTTATTTTCCCCAGTTTCCAACTACATTTTTTGGGTTTAACCTTTTTTTCCCCTGCTGCGTTCCCTTTTTGTTCTGGGCCTGTTTTTTCGGAGCGTTGGTATAATGAGAAGAGAGAGGAAGGTGCAGCATCATTGAATGCGTGCGGGAAAAAATAGTTTCGTGAAATTCCGTGCAATTCAAGACTTTGTGTCTCTTTTTGCTTATCTTCAGTGCAGATCTTCACTTTTCTTTTGAGCAGCAGCAAATACAAGTCTCATAATGTACAGTGTGAAATTTTTGCATTAGTACTAATTTTTTTAAAGACAAAAACACATTTTATTTGTAAAGGCTGGAGTGAGTGTGATTTTGTGGTTGTAACTGTTGCAGCTTTTATATTTAGACACATTGAGCTGAGCTCAGTTTCCTGACGAGAGAAATAAGGGAAGAGAGTTTAGAAAAGTCTTTTACACACTCAAACTCTTCAGCGTCTGTACAACTAGTTTCTCCTCAAACGCTTTCGCCGTTTTCGCTTTTGTTCAATCCTGATTGATTCCATTCTGAGGAAATTGTCGGATCCGGTGAGTCTCTTTCTTTTTGCATTACATATAATGGTGAATTAAGAATCAAATCCAATTTCTCTTTTCCCCCACAATGAGTGTGTTATTCAGCAAAAAAAACTCATAACGTTTTAAAATTGTCCTTCTATTAATGTGTTTGCAAAAGTTTAATTAATAATTAATAATAATAATAATAATAATAATAATAATTTCATTGATTATTCATTGATCTTTTTTTTTTAGTTTAGTGATGTCTGTGTTCACCATCATCATCTACACTTTTCTGCTCCTACAATCTCACTCAGGTACGTTTCACTGGGTTTTACTGTAAATCAACAGCAGCAAAGTTACTGTTTCAACAGCATCTTCTACTTTGTGTTTATGTTCAATGCAAAATTATACAAACCAAAGGGAAACTTTCTACACTCTAAATTTTCAACATTTGCTAAACTATAAGATCTTTGGCTTTTCACAGCACATTTATGTTTAAAACAAACACAAAGAGCACAATTTTACTTGCTAGACAAAATATTGTTAAAACGTCGTTACATCAAATTTTTTGTGGCTGAACAGGAAGGAGGATCTGTGTTTAATTCTGGAGGTTGCAGTGTTTTAAAGAACTTTTCTGACAGTTTTTTAGTATTTTGTACAAATGTCTTAGTGTTACAAACAATTCAGTGTGTTCTGAACTTTCTTCTGTGAGACAAATTCTTCTACAGTCTTTAGAATCTTAATCGAAAGAAAATAATGTTTGTAGGACAGGTTTGAGCGTTTAAACTGACGTCTTGTCGTGACTCGTGTGTGTTTGTGTTTCAGCTGGAGACTTTTACTTTGCTGAGGTTCCTGAGACAGTAACGGCTCCTGTAGGATCTTGTCTTCAGATTCCCTGCACGTTCAACATCTCTGGTTTTAACCTGAAACTGAAGGAAACTCAACACATTCACGGCGTCTGGCTGAAGAATCCCACAGTTGAAGCAACACAGTGTGGACAGAACTGTGTCGCTGTATTTAATAGCAGTAACAACAATATTAGAGGATCCAGTGAAATACAGATGATTGGGAATCTCTCAGAGAGAAACTGCACCACTGTTTTCTACAACATCACGAAGAGTCAAACAGGCGCTTACTTCTTCAGACTGCAAATGGAGCCAGATGTTTTCAGAGCAACATTTAATACTCATGAAAAGAACCCAGATACAACAAAGTTCAAGCCTTTGAAGATCAAGGTCACAGGTAAAGAACATTGTCTGTAAAATTCCGTCTAGAACGCTCAAGTTTAGATATTTTAGTTTAGTTTTGAAATGTAAATGATGAGACAAACTCCTGCAGATTCTCCGTCACGTCCCAAACTTCAGCTGATGGGAGGAGAAGAGACGGTGATGGAGGGATCCAATCTGACGCTGAGATGTTCTGCTGAAGCCTCGTGTCCTCAACAAACTCAAATTTCCTGGTCAAACGTCCCTGAACCTGCCGACGTGAAACCACAGAGACTGGAGACCAAACCTGATGGAACTCAGTGGGTGTTTTCAGAAGTGACCTTCACTGCTTCACACGTGGATCATCAAGCAAACGTCTCCTGCACTGTGACGTATCCCAGAGCAACATCTACTGAAACCGTGACGCTGAGAGTCTCCTGTGAGTGTCCGGAAGATGATCACGTTTATCTCCTGTGAGTGATGAACACGTTGTGTTTCTCCTAAAGTTCCTCCGAAAGAGACTCGTGTCTCCATCAGTCCATCAGCGTCGGTGTCTGTCGGCTCTGAAGTGACTCTGACGTGTGAGAGTAAAATGACTCCGTCAAACATCTCAAGCTTCAGCTGGTTCAGGTCTGATCGTGAGGAGCCGCTGGAACACGGGAAGATCTTCAGATTCACGGCGACTCAGAGCGACGCAGGACTTTATCTCTGTGTGGCGGCGAATCAACACGGTCACCAGTCGTCTGCTCAGGTTCTGCTCACGGTCACAGGTTTGTGTTACTGCTGCTTCACTTCACACTCACACACGCTTGTAACAGCTGCTGTGTGTTTTACAGCTAAATACACGTTTCCTGTGGCTTTTGGCTGCACAAGTGGAGCTCTGGCTTTTATTTTGCTGACAGGAATTTTCATCTTCTGCAAAAGGTAAACGACGAGTAAAAGTCTCAGTCATTATTGCGTGTTCAGATCAACAGTTAATGACGATACGATTGTTGTTTGCAACAGAAGAAAGAGTCAGACCGAACAAGCTCAGGTACAGACGACGAATCTCACGTAATAAAAGTGAAACGACAAAACGCACAAAGTGTTGAATCTTGTTGCGTCTGGTTTTCAGACTGCGGACAGGAAGTCGACTCCGTTCTGTCAGTCTGATGACGTGATCAGCTCCGCTGAGAATGAGACGGACGAGCTGAACTATGGAGAAATCGACTTCTGTGATCTCCAGTGTGAGCAGAGAGAAGCCGAGAGAGAACCGGAAGCTTCCGTCTATTCTGAAGTTCACGTGCCGGACAGAAACAAAGCGTCTAGGAACGACACGGAGGACGTTTACGCTCGAGTCAGGAAGAAATAAAGAACGTTTCCTAGTCGAGCTTTCGTCTCCGCCGATGATAATACCGGTTTGAAATGATAGTGAGGAGAAGCACAATGGCTTCATTTAAGAGTGTTTTTATCTTAAGGTAATTACGTTAGAGAATAACTGTTGTCAGGTCAGCGGCGGTTCTGAATGTGAACACAGAAACATTTCACCTTGAAATTACCTCATTTTTTCCCCTATTCATTGTACATTTATTGAGAACAAGCAATACTATCATCTGATGAACAGTTTTTTATATTGTCACTGCCCCTAGAAACTGTAGGTGTGTATAATATAGTTTCTAGTGTCTATACGTCTTTAACTTCTTGTTTTCCTTCTTTCATCCATCTTGTTTAGCTGAGATTGTGTTTGCAATGTGTTTTTTGTGGATTTATATTTCACTTTTCTGTATCAGGTAATGTAAATGCAGGGTATCATTTAATATTTTGTAAACTTCACACACGAAGGCGTCGACTGAGTAATAAAGACTCTATTACTTTGAAAAACTGTTTAAAGTGGGCGGGGCATTAATTGAAAAATCGTCTCTTTCCTTCAGGCTTTTCCTCGCTCTTTGTCTCCTCTTCAGATTTTCTTCTCTGCTGCTAGAGACACGAACAATCTGTAAAGTCAGGCAAAGCTGAAACTCTCTTCACTGTTTCACGACCGATGGATTCTTGCAGGTAGACCGTCAGCTCTTCTCTGGTGTGGTTTGTCGCTCTTACACTGAGCTGATTGGTCGAGAAGCCGACAGCGCCTGTGCTGATTGGCTAGCGGTCGTCTGGTCACACCTGCAGTCGAGAGCTGTCCATGGTCCTGTAGCCTGTGCTGGTGCTGCCCCTGGTCCTGCACTGTGCTGGTGTCCCACAATATATTACAGCTTCATTTCACACGTTTTCACATTTCTCCTTTGAATTGCTACTATACCTCACAATGGTGGAGGGGCTTGGGGCTCAGAATAATAACATGTTTTCGAGGGTGAAGGCACGTGTTGTTTTAGCAGTTCAAAATCCCATTGGACACAAAATTAGACACACAGATGGTGTGATCTGTTCCAAAGTCCCAAACTCGAGCATGGACTGATGGGCATGTAGGCAAATGTCTGGTGGTTGGGCTTTGTTCCCCAAGACTGTGACCCAATCCACAACAATTGGAACCATCGGCACAGACTCAATAGTCTTTGCGAGTCATTAGACTTTGCGAAACTGCCGCAAGTGGACTTTGTACCAACAGCAGCAATTCAGTTTTCTCAGTATTTAATCTGAGACTGTTGTTTGTGATCCAGAGTTTTATTTCAGATTGGCAGTCGGTTTGTGCGGTGGCTGTAACACCAGAAGCTCCTACCGAGGCAGACGATACTATTCTTCAGGATCCTCTCCCAACTGGAACTGCTCCATTCCCATTCCCCTTCGTCCTTGGTCCCATGTAGCAATGGACTTTGTTACCGATTTACCCGGATGAGACGGGTTCACTGGTGTTTTTGTTTCAGTGGATTGCTTCTCCAATGCGTGAAACTGATCCCCCTCAAAGGATTCCCTACTGTGATGAACGCAGCTGAGATACTGTTCCAACAGGTTTTTAAGAACCATGAGACTCCCCCAGGACACAGTATCCAATCAAGGCCCGCAATTTTTCCTGAGGTCTTTCTTCACCCGTCTCGGAGTCAAAATCAGTCTGATGTCTGGGTACCACCCTCAGTCTGATGGTCAGGCAGAGAGGAAGATCCAGGAGGTCAGTCGTTATCTCCAGTCCTACTGGACCAGTACACGGGACCGTTCAAAATCATGCGGCAGATCAATTCCAATCACGTTGCTCATCTCAAGCTCTAATACTCATCCACTCTTCACTCTTCCTCAAGACCGGATGATGGTGTATCTTCCTCTCCCCTATTACGTTCCAGTTTTCATCCCAACAGCAGTATTTGAAGTGACTAAAGTGACTTATAAACTCTAGTGAGAGAATTTCGCACCATCTATGTTTTTTTTCTTTAATTAAGTTCCTTGTTGTAGAGACGTGTGTTGTATTTGCGGGTTTAACTGTTGCTCTGAGCTCAGCTCCGTTTCCTGACAAGACGAGAAGAAGAAGAAGAGAGTTTACACACTCAAACTCTTCACTGTCTCTTTAGTGTCAAGATTGACTCCACAATTCTGTGTTTCTAACCCTCAACAAAGAGACAGAAAAGAGAGAATCTTCTGATCCGGTGAGTCTGTTACCTTTTTATAGTCATTATAACACCAATAACAATTTCACTTCCGTCTTTATTTTAACTACTATAATAATTGTGTCTCTTAGTCAATATACTGTAAACTGTTGCAATGCAATATGTTGCCATTGATTTGTCATTGAAGGAAAAAAAAATTAATCCAGAAAAGCTTCACTGTTCATCACATTGTTTTTTTTAACTGATCAAAATGAATCAATTTATATTCAGAACCGATGTGACTTGTTTTTAATCCCAAAAATGTGACTTCACACTATTAATATATTGTGTGATTTCTATTGTTCAGATGTTTAGTGATGTCTGTGTTCACCATCATCATCTACACGTTTCTGCTCCTACAATCTCACTCAGGTACGTTTCACTGGGTTTTACTGTAAATCAGCAGCAAAGTGACTGTTTCAACAGCATCTTCTACTTTGTGTTTATGTTCAATGCAAAATTATGCAAAGCATTTAAAATTAGACACTTTAAATTTGCAACATTTTCTAAACTATAAGATCTTTGGCTTTTCAATGCACATTTAAACACCAAATGCAATTAAACACCTTTTTACTTCAAAGACAAACATATGTTGTGTCTGTATTTTTATTTTTTTTTTACACGTCTTAGTGTTATTCCTTGTGATTTTTCTTCTGTGAGACAGTTTCTCTTACAGTCTGTAGAATCTTACGTTTGTAGGAAAGGTTTGAGCGTCTTAAACTGACGTCTTGTCGTGACTCGTGTGTGTTTGTGTTTCAGCTGAAGACATTATTTACTTTGCTGAGGTTCCTGAGACAGTAACGGCTCCTGTAGGATCTTGTCTTCAGATTCCCTGCACGTTCAACATCTCTGGTTTTAACCTGAAACTGAAGGAAACTCCACACATTCGCGGCGTCTGGATGAAGAATTCCACAGTTGAAGCAAGACAGTGTGGACAGAACTGTGTCGCTGTATTTAATAGAAGTAACAACAATATTGGAGGATCCAGTGAAATACAGATGATTGGGAATCTCTCAGAGAGAAACTGCACCACTGTTTTCTACAACATCACGAAGAGTCAAACAGGCGCTTACTTCTTCAGACTGGAAATGAAGTCTTTCAAAGGAACATTTAATACTCTTGTTAAGAACCCAGATATAACAAAGTTCAAGCCTGTGAAGATCAAGGTCACAGGTAAAGAACATCGTCTGTAAATTTTAGTTTAGTTTTCAGAACAAAGTGAAATGTAAATGATGAGACAAACTCCTGCAGATTCTCCGTCACGTCCCAAACTTCAGCTGATGGGAGGAGAAGAGACGGTGATGGAGGGATCCACAGTGACGCTGAGATGTTCTGCTGAAGCCTCGTGTCCTCAAGTTTCCTGGTCAAACGTCCCTGAATCTGCCGACGTGAAACCACAGAGACTGGAGACCAAACCTGATGGAACTCAGTGGGTGTTTTCAGAAGTGACCTTCACTGCTTCACACGTGGATCATCAAGCAAACGTCTCCTGCACTGTGACGTATCCCAGAGCAACATCTACTGAAACCGTGACGCTGAGAGTCTCCTGTGAGTGTCCGGAAGAGTCGACGTCCCTCACACGCGTCACAGTCTCACCACCAGTTTGTGTTTTACAGCTAAATACACGTTTCCTGTGGCTTTTGGCTGCACAAGTGGAGCTCTGGCTTTTATTTTGCTGACAGGAATTTTCATCTTCTGCAAAAGGTAAACGACGAGTAAAAGTCTCAGTCATTATTGCGTGTTCAGATCAACAGTTAATGACGATACGATTGTTGTTTGCAACAGAAGAAAGAGTCAGACCGAACAAGCTCAGGTACAGACGACGAATCTCACGTAATAAAAGTGAAACGACAAAACGCACAAAGTGTTGAATCTTGTTGCGTCTGGTTTTCAGACTGCGGACAGGAAGTCGACTCCGTTCTGTCAGTCTGATGACGTGATCAGCTCCGCTGAGAATGAGACGGACGAGCTGAACTATGGAGAAATCGACTTCTGTGATCTCCAGTGTGAGCAGAGAGAAGCCGAGAGAGAACCGGAAGCTTCCGTCTATTCTGAAGTTCACGTGCCGGACAGAAACAAAGCGTCTAGGAACGACACGGAGGACGTTTACGCTCGAGTCAGGAAGAAATAAAGAACGTTTCCTAGTCGAGCTTTCGTCTCCGCCGATGATAATACCGGTTTGAACTGATAGTGAGGAGAAGCACAATGGCTTCATTTAAGAGTGTTTTTATCTTAAGGTAATTACGTTAGACAATAACTGTTGTCAGGTCAGCGGCGGTTCTGAATGTGAACACAGAAACATTTCACCTTGAAATTACCTCATTTTTTCCCCTATTCATTGTACATTTATTGAGAACAAGCAATACTATCATCTGATGAACAGTTTTTTATATTGTCACTGCCCCTAGAAACTGTAGGTGTGTTTAATGTGGTTTATGTTGTCTATACGTCTTTAACTTCTTGTTTTCCTTCTTTCATCCATCTTGTTTAGCTGAGATTGTGTTTGCAATGTGTTTTTTGTGGATTTATATTTCACTTTTCTGTATCAGGTAATGTAAACGCAGGGTNTTTTCCCCTATTCATTGTACATTTATTGAGAACAAGCAATACTATCATCTGATGAACAGTTTTTTATATTGCCACAGCCTCTAGAAACTGTAGGTGTGTTTAATGTGGTTTATGTGGCTCCTGTAACTTCTTGTAGTTCTTGCATCAATCGTGTTTACCTGAGATTGTGTTTGCAATGTGTTTTTTGTGTATTTATATTTCACTTTTCTGTATCAGGTAATGTAAATGCAGGGTATCATTTAATATTTTGTAAACTTCACACACGAAGGCGTCGACTGAGTAATAAAGACTCTATTACTTTGAAAAACTGTTTAAAGTGGGCGGGGCATTAATTGAAAAATCTTCTCTTTCCTTCAGGCTTTTCCTCGCTCTTTGTCTCCTCTTCAGATTTTCTTCTCTGCTGCTAGAGACACGAACAATCTGTAAAGTCAGGCAAAGCTGAAACTCTCTTCACTGTTTCACGACCGATGGATTCTTGCAGGTGGACCGTCAGCTCTTCTCTGGTGTGGTTTGTCGCTCTTACACTGAGCTGATTGGTCGAGAAGCCGACAGCGCCTGTGCTGATTGGCTAGCGGTCGTCTGGTCACACCTGCAGTCGAGAGCTGTCCATGGTCCTGTAGCCTGTGCTGGTGCTGCCCCTGGTCCTGCACTGTGCTGGTGTCCCACAATATATTACTGCCTCATTTCACACGTTTTCACATTTCTCCTTTGAATTACTACTATACCTCACAATGGTGGAGGGGCTTGGGGCTCAGAATAATAACATGTTGTCAGGGGTGAAGGCACGTGTTGTTTTAGCAGTTCAAAATCCCATTGGACACAAAATTAGACACACAGATGGTGTGATCTGTTCCAAAGTCCCAAACTCGAGCATGGACTGATGGGCATGTAGGCAAATGTCTGGTGGTTGGGCTTTGTTCCCCAAGACTGTGACCCAATCCACAACAATTGGAACCATCGGCACAGACTCAATAGTCTTTGCGAGTCATTAGACTTTGCGAAACTGCCGCAAGTGGACTTTGTACCAACAGCAGCAATTCAGTTTTCTCAGTATTTAATCTGAGACTGTTGTTTGTGATCCAGAGTTTTATTTCAGATTGGCAGTCGGTTTGTGCGGTGGCTGTAACACCAGAAGCTCCTACCGAGGCAGACGATACTATTCTTCAGGATCCTCTCCCAACTGGAACTGCTCCATTCCCCTTCGTCCTTGGTTCTATGTAGCAATGGACTTTGTTATCGATTTACCCGGATGAGACGGGTTCACTGGTGTTTTTGTTTCAGTGGATTGCTTCTCCAATGCGTGAAACTGATCCCCCTCAAAGGATTCCCTACTGTGATGAACGCAGCTGAGATACTGTTCCAACAGGTTTTTAAGAACCATGAGACTCCCCCAGGACACAGTATCAAATCAAGGCCCGCAATTTTTCCTGAGGTCTTTCTTCACCCGTCTCGGAGTCAAAATCAGTCTGATGTCTGGGTACCACCCTCAGTCTGATGGTCAGGCAGAGAGGAAGATCCAGGAGGTCAGTCGTTATCTCCAGTCCTACTGGACCAGTACACGGGACCGTTCAAAATCATGCGGCAGATCAATTCCAATCACGTTGCTCATCTCAAGCTCTAATACTCATCCACTCTTCACTCTTCCTCAAGACCGGATGATGGTGTATCTTCCTCTCCCCTATTACGTTCCAGTTTTCATCCCAACAGCAGTATTTGAAGTGACTAAAGTGACTTATAATCTCTAGTGAGAGAATTTCGCACCATGTATGTTTTTTTTCTTTAATTAAGTTCCTTGTTGTAGAGACGTGTGTTGTATTTGTGGGTTTAACTGTTGCTCTGAGCTCAGCTCCGTTTCCTGGCGAGACAAGAAGAAGAAGAAGAGAGTTTACACACTCAAACTCTTCACTGTCTCTTTAGTGTCAAGATTGACTCCACAATTCTGTGTTTCTAACCCTCAACAAAGAGACAGAAAAGAGAGAATCTTCTGATCCGGTGAGTCTGTTACCTTATTATAGTCATTATAACACCAATAACAATTTCACTTCCGTCTTTATTTTAACTACTATAATAATTGTGTCTCTTAGTCAATATACTGTAAACTGTTGCAATGCAATATGTTGCCATTGATTTGTCATTGAAGAAAAAAAAAATTAATCCAGAAAAGCTTCACTGTTCATCACATTGTTTTTTTTAACTGATCAAAATGAATCAATTTATATTCAGAACCGATGTGACTTGTTTTTAATCCCAAAAATGTGACTTCACACTATTAATATATTGTGTGATTTCTATTGTTCAGATGTTTAGTGATGTCTGTGTTCACCATCATCATCTACACTTTTCTGCTCCTACAATCTCACTCAGGTACGTTTCACTGGGTTTTACTGTAAATCAACAGCAAAGTTACTGTTTCAACAGCATCTTCTACTTTGTGTTTATGTTCATTGCAAAATGATACAAACCGAAGGGAAACTTCTACACTTAAGAAAGAAAGAATTTTATTGCCAGGATCCATAATGAGCACTTTATGGAACTTGGAATGTGTCTTGGTGTAATTGGTGCTTCACTACATATATTCAATTGAATATACTTTAAGAATATTTGGAATTTGCTAAACTTTAATGTCTTTGGCTTTTCCCTAATCAAATGAAGGAACGTTTGTAGGAAAGGTTTGAGCGTCTTAAACTGACGTCTTGTCGTGACTCGTGTGTGTTTGTGTTTCAGCTGAAGACATTATTTACTTTGCTGAGGTTCCTGAGACAGTAACGGCTCCTGTAGGATCTTGTCTTCAGATTCCCTGCACGTTCAACATCTCTGGTTTTAACCTGAAACTGAAGGAAACTCGACACATTCACGGCGTCTGGATGAAGAATCCCACAGTTGAAGCAACACAGTGTGGACAGAACTGTGTCGCTGTATTTAATAGCAGTAACAACAATATTAGAGGATCCAGTGAAATACAGATGATTGGGAATCTCTCAGAGAGAAACTGCACCACTGTTTTCTACAACATCACGAAGAGTCAAACAGGCGCTTACTTCTTCAGACTGGAAATGAAGTCTTTCAAAGGAACATTTAATACTCTTGTTAAGAACCCAGATATAACAAAGTTCAAGCCTGTGAAGATCAAGGTCACAGGTAAAGAACATCGTCTGTAAAACACCGTCTAGAACGCTAAAGCTTAGAGATTTTCGTCTAGAATTCTGAAGTGAAATGTAAATGATGAGACAAACTCCTGCAGATTCTCCGTCACGTCCCAAACTTCAGCTGATGGGAGGAGAAGAGACGGTGATGGAGGGATCCACAGTGACGCTGAGATGTTCTGCTGAAGCCTCGTGTCCTCAAGTTTCCTGGTCAAACGTCCCTGAATCTGCCGACGTGAAACCACAGAGACTGGAGACCAAACCTGATGGAACTCAGTGGGTGTTTTCAGAAGTGACCTTCACTGCTTCACACGTGGATCATCAAGCAAACGTCTCCTGCACTGTGACGTATCCCAGAGCAACATCTACTGAAACCGTGACGCTGAGAGTCTCCTGTGAGTGTCCGGAAGATGATCACGTTTATCTCCTGTGAGTGATGAACACGTTGTGTTTCTCCTAAAGTTCCTCCGAAAGAGACTCGTGTCTCCATCAGTCCATCAGCGTCGGTGTCTGTCGGCTCTGAAGTGACTCTGACGTGTGAGAGTAAAATGACTCCGTCAAACATCTCAAGCTTCAGCTGGTTCAGGTCTGATCGTGAGGAACCGCTGGAACACGGGAAGATCTTCAGATTCACGGCGACTCAGAGCGACGCAGGACT
This sequence comes from Paedocypris carbunculus, assembly GCA_028128575.1. Taxonomy (NCBI): domain Eukaryota; kingdom Metazoa; phylum Chordata; class Actinopteri; order Cypriniformes; genus Paedocypris; species Paedocypris carbunculus. The sequence continues at coordinate 23,504 of SOMO01003784.1, forward strand.
TTATCTCTGTGTGGCGGCGAATCAACACGGTCACCAGTCGTCTGCTCAGGTTCTGCTCACGGTCACAGGTTTGTGTTACTGCTGCTTCACTTCACACTCACACACGCTTGTAACAGCTGCTGTGTGTTTTACAGCTAAATACACGTTTCCTGTGGCTTTTGGCTGCACAAGTGGAGCTCTGGCTTTTATTTTGCTGACAGGAATTTTCATCTTCTGCAAAAGGTAAACGACGAGTAAAAGTCTCAGTCATTATTGCGTGTTCAGATCAACAGTTAATGACGATACGATTGTTGTTTGCAACAGAAGAAAGAGTCAGACCGAACAAGCTCAGGTACAGACGACGAATCTCACGTAATAAAAGTGAAACGACAAAACGCACAAAGTGTTGAATCTTGTTGCGTCTGGTTTTCAGACTGCGGACAGGAAGTCGACTCCGTTCTGTCAGTCTGATGACGTGATCAGCTCCGCTGAGAATGAGACGGACGAGCTGAACTATGGAGAAATCGACTTCTGTGATCTCCAGTGTGAGCAGAGAGAAGCCGAGAGAGAACCGGAAGCTTCCGTCTATTCTGAAGTTCACGTGCCGGACAGAAACAAAGCGTCTAGGAACGACACGGAGGACGTTTACGCTCGAGTCACGAAGAAATAAAGAACGTTTCCTAGTCAAGCTTTCGTCTCCGCCGATGATAATACCGGTTTGAACTGATAGTGAGGAGAAGCACAATGGCTTCATTTAAGAGTGTTTTTATCTTAAGGTCATTACGTTAGAGAATAACTGTTGTCAGGTCAGCGGCGGTTCTGAATGTGAACACAGAAATATTTCACCTTGAAATTACCTCATTTTTTCCCCTATTCATTGTACATTTATTGAGAACAAGCAATACTATCATCTGATGAACAGTTTTTTATATTGTCACTGCCCCTAGAAACTGTAGGTGTGTATAATATAGTTTCTAGTGTCTATACGTCTTTAACTTCTTGTTTTCCTTCTTTCATCCATCTTGTTTAGCTGAGATTGTGTTTGCAATGTGTTTTTTGTGGATTTATATTTCACTTTTCTGTATCAGGTAATGTAAACGCAGGGTATCATTTAATATTTTGTAAACTTCACACACGAAGGCGTCGACTGAGTAATAAAGACTCTATTACTTTGAAAAACTGTTTAAAGTGGGCGGGGCATTAATTGAAAAATCTTCTCTTTCCTTCAGGCTTTTCCTCGCTCTTTGTCTCCTCTTCAGATTTTCTTCTCTGCTGCTAGAGACACGAACAATCTGTAAAGTCAGGCAAAGCTGAAACTCTCTTCACTGTTTCACGACCGATGGATTCTTGCAGGTAGACCGTCAGCTCTTCTCTGGTGTGGTTTGTCGCTCTTACACTGAGCTGATTGGTCGAGAAGCCGACAGCGCCTGTGCTGATTGGCTAGCGGTCGTCTGGTCACACCTGCAGTCGAGAGCTGTCCATGGTCCTGTAGCCTGTGCTGGTGCTGCCCCTGGTCCTGCACTGTGCTGGTGTCCCACAATATATTACTGCTTCATTTCACACGTTTTCACATTTCTCCTTTGAATTACTACTATACCTCACAATGGTGGAGGGGCTTGGGGCTCAGAATAATAACATGTTGTCAGGGGTGAAGGCACGTGTTGTTTTAGCAGTTCAAAATCCCATTGGACACAAAATTAGACACACAGATGGTGTGATCTGTTCCAAAGTCCCAAACTCGAGCATGGACTGATGGGCATGTAGGCAAATGTCTGGTGGTTGGGCTTTGTTCCCCAAGACTGTGACCCAATCCACAACAATTGGAACCATCGGCACAGACTCAATAGTCTTTGCGAGTCATTAGACTTTGCGAAACTGCCGCAAGTGGACTTTGTACCAACAGCAGCAATTCAGTTTTCTCAGTATTTAATCTGAGACTGTTGTTTGTGATCCAGAGTTTTATTTCAGATTGGCAGTCGGTTTGTGCGGTGGCTGTAACACCAGAAGCTCCTACCGAGGCAGACGATACTATTCTTCAGGATCCTCTCCCAACTGGAACTGCTCCATTCCCCTTCGTCCTTGGTTCTATGTAGCAATGGACTTTGTTATCGATTTACCCGGATGAGACGGGTTCACTGGTGTTTTTGTTTCAGTGGATTGCTTCTCCAATGCGTGAAACTGATCCCCCTCAAAGGATTCCCTACTGTGATGAACGCAGCTGAGATACTGTTCCAACAGGTTTTTAAGAACCATGAGACTCCCCCAGGACACAGTGTCAAATCAAGGCCCGCAATTTTTCCTGAGGTCTTTCTTCACCCGTCTCGGAGTCAAAATCAGTCTGATGTCTGGGTACCACCCTCAGTCTGATGGTCAGGCAGAGAGGAAGATCCAGGAGGTCAGTCGTTATCTCCAGTCCTACTGGACCAGTACACGGGACCGTTCAAAATCATGCGGCAGATCAATTCCAATCACGTTGCTCATCTCAAGCTCTAATACTCATCCACTCTTCCCTCTTCCTCAAGACCGGATGATGGTGTATCTTCCTCTCCCCTATTACGTTCCAGTTTTCATCCCAACAGCAGTATTTGAAGTGACTAAAGTGACTTATAATCTCTAGTGAGAGAATTTCGCACCATGTATGTTTTTTTTCTTTAATTAAGTTCCTTGTTGTAGAGACGTGTGTTGTATTTGTGGGTTTAACTGTTGCTCTGAGCTCAGCTCCGTTTCCTGGCGAGACAAGAAGAAGAAGAAGAGAGTTTACACACTCAAACTCTTCACTGTCTCTTTAGTGTCAAGATTGACTCCACAATTCTGTGTTTCTAACCCTCAACAAAGAGACAGAAAAGAGAGAATCTTCTGATCCGGTGAGTCTGTTACCTTTTTATAGTCATTATAACACCAATAACAATTTCACTTCCGTCTTTATTTTAACTACTATAATAATTGTGTCTCTTAGTCAATATACTGTAAACTGTTGCAATGCAATATGTTGCCATTGATTTGTCATTGAAGGAAAAAAAAATTAATCCAGAAAAGCTTCACTGTTCATCACATTGTTTTTTTTAACTGATCAAAATGAATCAATTTATATTCAGAACCGATGTGACTTGTTTTTAATCCCAAAAATGTGACTTCACACTATTAATATATTGTGTGATTTCTATTGTTCAGATGTTTAGTGATGTCTGTGTTCACCATCATCATCTACACTTTTCTGCTCCTACAATCTCACTCAGGTACGTTTCACTGGGTTTTACTGTAAATCAGCAGCAAAGTTACTGTTTCAACAGCATCTTCTACTTTGTGTTTATGTTCAATGCAAAATTATACAAACCGAAGGGAAACTTCTACACTTAAGAAAGAAAGAATTTTATTGCCAGGATCCATAATGAGCACTTTATGGAACTTGGAATGTGTCTTGGTGTAATTGGTGCTTCACTACATATATTCAATTGAATATACTTTAAGAATATTTGGAATTTGCTAAACTTTAATGTCTTTGGCTTTTCCCTAATCAAATGAAGGAACGTTTGTAGGAAAGGTTTGAGCGTCTTAAACTGACGTCTTGTCGTGACTCGTGTGTGTTTGTGTTTCAGCTGGAGATATTTACTTTGCTGAGGTTCCTGAGACAGTAACGGCTCCTGTAGGATCTTGTCTTCAGATTCCCTGCACGTTCAACATCTCTGGTTTTAACCTGAAACTGAAGGAAACTCAACACATTTACGGCATCTGGCGGAAGAGTGACACAATTGAAACTAATTGGTGTCGGAAATGTGTCACTGTATTTAATAGCAGTAACAACATTATTAGAGGATCCAGTGAAATACAGATGATTGGGAATCTCTCAGAGAGAAACTGCACCACTGTTTTCTACAACATCACGAAGAGTCAAACAGGCGCTTACTTCTTCAGACTGGAAATGAAGTCTTTCAGAGCAACATTTAATACTCTTGTTAAGAACCCAGATACAACAAAGTTCAAGCCTGTGAAGATCAAGGTCACAGGTAAAGAACATTGTCTGTAAAACACCGTCTAGAACGCTAAAGCTTAGAGATTTTCGTCTAGAATTCTGAAGTGAAAAGTAAATGATGAGACAAACTCCTGCAGATTCTCCGTCACGTCCCAAACTTCAGCTGATGGGAGGAGAAGAGACGGTGATGGAGGGATCCACAGTGACGCTGAGATGTTTTGGTCGCACAGTCGGAGTTCTGGCTTTTATTTTGTTTTCTTTACTTTGTATCTTCCTCACGAGGTAAATGCAGAATAAAAGTCTTGGTCATTAATGCGTGTGAGATCAGTAATAATGAACACTGAATGTGTTTTTCCTGACAGGAAGAAGAGCTCGAGTGGCGAGCAGGTACCGATCCTTATAGTCAAATATAAACTAGTGAAATCAAACGGCTGAATTCTGTTCTCTCTCCTTCTCAGACTGGAGATAAACACTCGGATGACGTGACTGAAGCTAATGAGTGAGCGGAGATGATGATGATGATGATGAGCAAACGTCCGTTTCTTCTTTTCTTCCTCTCGGTGTCGTGTCAGTTGTGTTTCGTGTCAGCTCTGCTTTTCACAAATTAATAATTTGTTCATTTTTATAATGTCATTTTGTTCTAGGTTTCTGTGTTATTTTTTCATCTGAAATGTTTTTGCAGATTAGCGCTTTTTTCAGAATTCTTCATAAAGAGTCCCCATCTTATCTTTTTGCCTAATGTTTTACAAATTCGATTTTCCAGAGTTTTTTTCCAGGGTCTAATTCTTTTACATTTCTTTGGCAGACGCTTTTATCAAAGTTGCTGAATTCGCTTTAGATATAAAGTTCATTAAGGTGTGACAGCGTAGCCGAAGATCCTGTCTGTGCTAAACTTGTATTTTTACAAAACAATAAACCATATTCTTTGCCAGAAAAACAAGTTTTATTATTNTTTTACAAATTCGATTTTCCAGAGTTTTTTTCCAGGGTCTAATTCTTTTACATTTCTTTGGCAGACGCTTTTATCAAAGTTGCTGAATTCGCTTTAGATATAAAGTTCATTAAGGTGTGACAGCGTAGCCGAAGATCCTGTCTGTGCTAAACTTGTATTTTTACAAAACAATAAACCATATTCTTTGCCAGAAAAACAAGTTTTATTATTATTTCCTTTTATTACTTTATCATTTTTGTATTTTTACAATCTTTTTGTTCTTTGTTTATTGCTTTGTACAGTCCTGTTTATTGCCCCACGGGGACAAACAAATATGTTTATTTGATTTGATTAAAATACAGA
>SOMO01003813.1:0-10713 GCA_028128575.1 Paedocypris carbunculus
GAAATGCATAATGTGTTGTGTTCTGCTGTGCGCCTGGTCAGTAATTGGCTGTTAAAGAGATTTTCTGTTAGCTTAATTGTGCTGCTGTAAGTATTGAATGTTTAAGTATGATGTAATTGATCATCTCTTGACAGGAGCAACTGCAACGGCTGGAGGTAGAACTCAGCGAGGTGGCCAAGAATAAAGAGAAGCTCCAGCGGAACCTGCTGGAACTAACGGAGTACACGCACATGCTTAGAATCACACGCTCCTTCATGCACAGCCGCTCCAGGGTGGGTCACACACACACACACNCACACGCTTTTTATTTAGTGATTATGTATTACTGCATCGCCAAGCCCAGGGAAAATATGTGAATCTTGTTGTTGATTTTAATGCCTCTATTTTTACCATATTTCGAGTGAATAATTTTCTAATTAATATTTTCAAAGTCAGCCCGACTGTCCATCGTTTCTTCTGCTTTCTCATCAAGAAATTCATTTGAATTAATTTAATACGAAACAAAAAATATATTACATTAAACCTACATTACTTGTGTAGTCCTAGTGACTATGTGCATGAAGTTCTACAGGGTTACAAGTCCAATGTGCGATGTATAGATGAATGGTAGGATGTGTTGCTCTGACATGAATGTGATTGTAAAATTGTAAATACTTTTTTAGTATGAAGCTCTTGGCCCTCAGTATGAGGAGTTCCCGACCCTGGAGAGTGACTCCGTCACAGGCTGCACTGGTATGCAGAGACTAGGTGCCAAACTTGGGTGAGTTTGTCGGTCACATCCTCTTGTCTCAATATAATCTCTAAACTACACACTGTAATCACTATTTTCTAGAATCTACTGTAGCATATTTTAGAATCGATATTTTCGTTCCTGGCAGTTTTATCTCAGGACTGATTCAGCGGGTTAAAGTGGAACCATTTGAGCGAATGCTGTGGCGGGTCTGTAAAGGTTACACCATCCTGAGCTACGCTGAAGTGGACGAGAGCCTGGCTGATCTAGACACGGTGTGCATTCTCATCCTCTCAGTGGTTGTAAATGGCTGTAGATCAGACGTGGGCAGTCCTTTTATTAAGAGTGCCTTATGCATGAACTAAAACTGAGCATAATTTCCACCTTGCTGTAGTTTGTAGTTGGTACCAGACAGTTTCTGTATCATTCTCAATTTTGAAAGCATTGTTTTTCAGGGAGAGATTAACAAGAATGCCGTGTTCCTTGTCTCTTTCTGGGGTGACCAGATCGGACAGAAGGTTCAAAAAATTTGCGACTGGTGAGATAAAGCATAAACTGAGATATGTTGGTATCCCTAGACCGATATTCTTTTTTGTGATCACTGCTACGCTCTTGAGTCTTCTGTTGATTTAAATGTCACAGCCATTTTCCTTTTTCTACTCACTGTTTTTTATTCCACTTTTGAGGCCAAAAGTTCTCTTTATTTTTATGAAATTGTAATGCTAACACTAAGTTTATAGTATTATAAAAGTTGTTTGTTTGTTTATTTTAATATTACAGATGCATATGTTTTTATACTTTGTTTTGAACCAATTGTGTTTTATGTCATCTCTCAATTTAGTTTGTATATCCATCTGTCTGTCTGTCTGTCTAACTGCAGTAATGCATTTATTGCATTAATTTATGAATATATGTGATCATACATTCAAAATTCAGTACTAGTATATTCATAATTTTTTTAAATCTTTAAAATCACAATGATTGACTATTTTACCTTTTTTCTTGTGTTTGAAGTTATCACTGTCACCTCTATCCACATCCTGAGACAGACGAGGAGAGAGTCGACGTGATGGACAGTTTAAAGACACGTATCCAAGACTTGCAAAATGTAAGTACTTCATACTGTCTCTTTATAGAGCGAGACCCCCTGGTTTGGGTTATTAATCAGTTCCGTAGGATTAAAAAGCATCACAGACTTGTGATAAGCCCCCAGTGTGAGGAACGAAGCCATAATGACTCCAGCTTTGTGCAATAGGTCCTGCACCGCACAGAGGACTATCTGAAGCAGGTCTTGCATAAGGCGTCCGAGTCGGCACACTCGTGGGTTCTGCAGGTCAAGAAAATGAAGGCCATCTATCACATGCTCAACCTCTGTAGCTTTGACGTCACAAATAAGTGTCTCATAGCTGAAGTGTGGTGTCCAGTCAGTGATCTGGCTAACCTGAGGCGGGCGCTGGAGGAAGGCTCGGTGAGTCCATTCCTTCATCTGTCAGTGCGATTACATTTAAAGTTGGTGAGTAATGCCACAATTTGTTTTATGCTCCTATAAATAGAGAAAAGGTGATGCCACCGTGCCGTCCTTTGTGAACCGTATCCCCAGCAGCGACACGCCTCCGACACTGCTGAGAAGCAACAAGTTTACCTCTGGTTTCCAGAGCATCGNCGCTGGAGGAAGGCTCGGTGAGTCCATTCCTTCATCTGTCAGTGCGATTACATTTAAAGTTGGTGAGTAATGCCACAATTTGTTTTATGCTCCTATAAATAGAGAAAAGGTGATGCCACCGTGCCGTCCTTTGTGAACCGTATCCCCAGCAGCGACACGCCTCCGACACTGCTGAGAAGCAACAAGTTTACCTCTGGTTTCCAGAGCATCGTAGAAGCTTATGGAGTTGGGGACTATAGAGAGGCTAGTCCGGGTGAGTTACATACATCTTTCCAGACAAGCTTCCTTTGTTTCAGCTTCTTCTGTCAACGGTTGTTGTTTATGTATGTGCAGTGACTTGTACTGGCAAAAGCAACATAATTAACCAATTATCTATTTGTATTTAGAAACATTGAAAAATACTCAAATAATTTATACACTCAAATACTGTTTATCACAGATGCTTTAAATCTTGCATAACCAATCAAATATCACATTAGATTTGTTTTGTCTAATCAATTAAAACACTTTAAAAATCTGTAAATTTTACATATTCACATCTAACATGATAATACCTAAATAATGTGACTTTTTAAGATTAGACAACATTTTTAATTAGCGTTTTCTTCATAGCGCCTTACACCATCATCACCTTCCCTTTCCTGTTTGCGGTGATGTTTGGAGATCTTGGTCATGGCGCTGTCATGACACTCTTTGCTTTGTGGATGGTGTTAACGGAGAAAGACCATACGCGACGCCGGCCAGGAAATGAGGTCAGATGGCACTCCAGATCTTAACAGCAGATCGTAAAATAGAAAAATGATTTGGAGACAAATGTATGATGTAATATAACTTCATGACTTTTTTTTTTTTTGGCTGTGTTCAGATCTGGAGGACGTTCTTTGATGGCCGCTACATCATGCTTATGATGGGATTGTTCTCTATGTACACCGGACTCATTTATAATGATTGTTTTTCAAAATCCCTCAACATCTTTGGCTCAGCCTGGAGTGTTAGGGCAATGTTCACACAGCAGCACTGGGCGTAAGATGGATAAAATGTCATTCTATATCTGTTTTTTCTTTCTTAATTCTTTAAAATTGTAAAACGAATCTTTCTTTTTGGCACAGAAACGAAACTTTACAGACAAATGCTCTACTTTCCTTGGATCCCAGTGTTTCTGGTGTTTTCTCTGGACCTTATCCTCTGGGCATCGATCCGGTGAGGAGATTCTCCCTGATGATTTTTAAAGCTCTCATCTACTTGGCAGCCATGTGCAAAAATAATGACGGAGCTTCAATCATTTGTGTCTGNCTCTGTTTTGTGTGAATCGTACAGAAATCATCAGGAAATAATAAATTTACTTACCTATTAAAATTGACTGTCTGTTTTAATCTCTTCATTTCTTGTCTTTATATTAACAGGCACTTCAGGCAGAAATTTAAAATCTATCTCCTCTTTCTTCCTGAGCTGCTTTTTCTACTTTGTCTATTTGGCTATCTGGTCTTCATGATCTTTTATAAATGGCTGGCGTTTACGGTGCAAGACTCACAGCTGGCTCCAAGCATTCTCATCCACTTTATCAACATGTTCCTCATGCAGGGAAATGCCACAACACCCCTGTATGTCGGGCAGGTGTGTGTGTGTGTGTGTGTGTGTGTGTGTGCGCGCCTGTGTGTGTGTGTGTGCAGATCTTAATCTGTAATGCCGCGTTTATCCTGCAGATGGCACTACAGGTGTTTCTGGTGGTGGTGGCTCTGCTGTCGGTTCCGGTGCTGTTACTTGGGAAGCCGCTTTACCTCTACTGGCTTCATCATGGTGGAAAGACCCTGGGGGTCCACAGGGTGTGTCTGTGTTTTTGTATATGTACGTATGTGTTTGCATCCTGCGTATAGAAATTGAGTTGGACTACAAGTTCTACAGTTGTGTTTCCCCTTTCAGAAGGTGCATTTGCTCATTTCAGATTGTTGTGCGCATTTACATGATACTAGTTTAGGATGTTGTTCTGTACTATAATAATTTACTCTTTTCTTATATTTGAATTAGAAAAATACTACTGTCCGTACTTACTTGCGTGCAAATTACGTGTTGAGCTGAGATTTCTATGTGGATAAAATTGCAGAAAAAAACTAAACATAAATTCAAGAAATTATTTGTAAAAGTGTGTAATACATAAACTAACTGAATACCAAATTTAAATTATTTGTGTGTGTGTGTGTAGGGATACGAGAGAGTCCGACGTGTGAGCGAAGATGATCTGTCTCCCTCTATAATCCATGATGAAGAAGAGGGAGCGAGTGAATCAGGAGGGCCACAAGAGGTTAAACCGTTAAGCTTTTATCAAATTAAAAGCACCTGTGTTTTTCATCAGACAAATGTGACAATTAGTGAATGTTCATTGGCAGTTTGATTTTGGGGACGTCTTTCTCCATCAAGCTATTCACACCATCGAGTACTGTCTGGGATGCATTTCCAACACGGCTTCCTACCTGCGCCTGTGGGCTCTGAGCCTTGCCCATGCACGTGAGTTACCGCTCCATTGCTCATAACTGACATTTGTTGGGCATTTCCTCATACGTTGGGCTTGTGCATTAGAGCTTTCAGAAGTGCTGTGGGCAATGGTGATGCGCCTGGGTCTCAGGGTGACCTCCAGACTGGGCGTCCTCCTCCTCGTGCCCGTGTTCAGTGTCTTTGCATTGCTCACTGTCTCCATTCTGCTGGTGATGGAGGGTCTGTCTGCTTTCCTCCACGCCCTGCGTCTCCACTGGTGAGTGAGGTCGATCCGTACAAGGTGGAATTTAGTAGTTTTTGCCTACTCGCAGAAGCTTCAAGTCGCAGAAGCTTTTTGCTATTTTAACTCTATATAGCAGAGGAGAAACTGTGTGTGACTCGTATGCTGGACACATATGAATGTCTAGACATTATTTTGCAAATGATACTCTAATTATGTTCAAAACATTATTGATACCAATGGGGAAAATGCTTTTTTTAGTTGCAGTTGAGAGGATAAAATCCAAGATGGCGCTATAGTTTGCATACTTTGCATACGTATTTTTCTTCCATAGAATAAAGTTACTGTATACTGCATGATTAAACTTGTGATTTATTAATAATATACATCAAAGCATTTTACAGAATGATCCTTCTCTTAAATGTTGAGCTAGTAATTAATTTTTTTGTACATGTTGGAATAGTTCTTGACACATGTAAATTGGCTAAATGTAATATCTTAAATGTAGCTAAACACACACGCATCTGAAACACAAATGCACAAACAAAAACCCATTACTAAGACTCTTAAAATATTTTCATTCTTACAGAAATTAACCCATAATTAACCCTCTATTGCTGCTTGCAGCTGTATTTAATTATATATTTATGAATTGATGAAAATGCATTTATTTGTGTCACAACGGTCTTACAACAGCAGAAAGACTGACAGAGGAAAAATAGAGAATACACGAATAAACTATAAGAAATAACAAAATATAAATAAAAATAAAGTTTCATTTAGGTGTATGTGAGTTAGTAACAACTGAAACATGTTAATCTTTATGTGTTGTCAGTAAGAAAGATTTTCTGCTCTGCCACATTCAGTTGTTAATTTCTTCATGTTCTTCCACAGGGTGGAATTTCAGAACAAATTCTACAGTGGAACAGGAGTCAAGTTTGCTCCCTTTGACTTTTCCCTGTTGCCCTCCATCTATGAGCAAGATGGCTTACTTTGACTTGTTGTATCTGACGATGAACGTGATGAAATGAAAAGTGGAAAAAAACTTTTTTGCACTGCCCTGCAGATCTGTATTTTCCCATTAGCTTAGTTAATCCATCTTGGCGGCTCTATTTGCAGCATTTCACATCATCACGGTTAGTGATAAAGCTAAGTGGTTCCATCGTGATCTGACAATTAAGGGATTCTGCAATGATGTTTGCTGATATGATATCACAATGTGCCACAGCACGTTCATAAGCATTTGCTGTCGTATCACATTTAAGTGCCATATATTTATTTTTAAATGTACAGTTTTTACACTAATATCTTACTTATGATTGGTTTAGCTTATTCTTCATGAATTTCTGATATAATATTGATAAAATTGCAGAATTTGCATATAAGCTGTGATTTATTGCTTATTATTTAATGCCAAATATAATTTGTGTGATATTTAAATTTAATCCTAAAATGTAGCATTGTTTTTCTCATTTGTTTGTTCAAATGTTATTACCATACTTAAATTATAAACAAATTCCAAGTTTTTATGTACCGATATTTTTTTTGAAAGACCAGAAAATGTGTTATTCAAAAGAAATGGATTTATAATCATTGCTTGTGTTTCCACTGACATTCTTGTTGAGCTCATAATCTTATCAAGGATATGTTGTTTTGGAAATTGAATATGTTTATAATGATACTGTAATTGTCTGAATTCATTAGAAGCTTTTCTGAAGTATTCCTGCAGATCATTTATGAAGGATATTATTAAGTGGGTCATATGGACGAGTCCATCTACAGTTATCCATCTAAAATTACACTATGTTAATTTGTTTTGATTTTACATCCCATTAATTTAAAAATAATTCAAAGATACAAGACTAACTTTCAAACAAATCAAAAATGTAATCATATCCCCTTCCGTAATCGCACATGGTCGCGCCTTTACTTTAGCGCGCGCCTGCGCGTTCACGGGACAGAGGAGAACGAACATAAAATGGCTTCAGCTGCAGGTGAGTGATTAAAAACCATCTTCTTTTTCCAGCACTCTATGCCACCAGTGCCATTAATATGGTTTTGGTTAAACTCAATTTTTACAAAAACGAACTTGGTTGTAACCACGTCGAGTGGTGAAAAGATTACGTAGTTCAGCAGTAGATGCAGCTTCCGGCGAGCTCGAGCCGGTCAGATTCGCTTTAGGTTTAAAATGGGGGAGGTGCTGGAAAACTGTCGTTCGTGCGCTTTTAAAATGGAAAATAATGGCATATAAAACGTTTCTTTTAACGTATAATGCACACTGTATTAACTAGATTCAATTTACTTTGGTGTGTGCGTGCCTATAGTTGTTGCTTAGCAACGAAAAAATAAAGGCGACGTACTGAATCCGTTTTACTCCTGTGACTTTTTTTTTTTTTGCAATATATCATCTGTAATGCATATTTATTAAATGAAAAATTAAACTAAATATATCAAAAATTCTGTCTAATAATTTCTATCCAATCACTTTCTAACGGTCATTATATCAACTCGTCGTATATAATGTATTAACCATATTTATTTTTTTACTCTTTTAATGTCACCATAAATTGATGTCATTATATTTGCGCTAAGGTGCTACACATTTATTTTACATGCCTACAGATTACAACAGCTATGGACAGGCTGGGGCCCAGCAGGGGTAAGTGATATTTCTATGGTTATTGCATACATAAAGTTTACATTATAGCTCACAAAATGAGAGGAAAATATACCCACATCAGCCAGATAAAATGACATCAAGACAGAATGGGAGAGAAGGGATATAGCCAATAAATAAAAAATATCATGAAAAACCTTTTTGAAGATATTTTGTAAACCATAGTTTAAACCAACAGCCCAAAAAAATGTAGGATTGCCACATATCTATGGAAAATCCACGATAAAGCGAAACAGCAAAATTGTGGTGAAGTGATGGTACTATGTATTAATTCTGCTTTAAATGCTTCAAAAACGTAAATGCTGTATGTATGCCGGTCATTAGGTACAGCTCTTATGCTGCCCAGCCTTCACAGGGATATGGACAGACTGGTCAGGTAAATCTAGTATTTTTTTTAAACAAATTGGTCAATCCAAGTTTAACTTAAATTGTGTTTTTAGCAGTCATATGGTCAACAGCAAAGCTATGGCTCATACAATCCACCTGCTGACACCACCTATCCTCAGACTGGCACTACTTCAAGTAGTTATGGTCAGCAGACGTATGGGTCATCCTATGGACAGCAACCACCGGCCAGCGGTTAGTTTCAACTTAAAGCTCCTTTAGAAATTGAGTCAAATCTTAACAAAGATTCTGCATATTGACTTTTACTTGGCCAACAGTTATGTAGCTTATTTCAACAATGCATCTGTTTATTTGAACTGTTATTCGCCTGTGGATTAGGAAATGCTAATTTTCTGTTTGAGTTTAAATCCCAAAAGTATGAAATTACAACTTTTTGTGTTACAAATCAATATTAAAAGTAAAAAAAAATGCAATTTCACATTAACATTGTGTTATTGTTAGTAGTTTATTTTGTGAAATTTAAATATTTTCCCTTCAGTCTGACACATGTACAAATTGAAATCATTATTAATAAATATGGATTATTACTTGTGTTAACATTGTCACAATATGTCTACAGATACATTTAATAATGATGATTGTCTTCATAGGCGGTTATAATGCCACTCCAGGCACAGCACAAGGCTACAGCCAGCCTGTGCAGGGATATGGACCCGGCAGCTATGATTCCTCTTCCTCCGCTCCACCATCTAACTCCAACAACCAGACGTCTTACAGTGGTCAGACCAGCTACAGCACCCAGTCTGCATATCCCGGATACGGGCAACAACCTTCTTCTGCTGCGCCACCTAGGTATCAGGTCATTTTCAACCTTGAATGTTGTATGAGTGATGCAACTATCTAATCACTCCTTTTTGTGAATACAGCAGCTACAGTTCCACCAATCAGCAACCTCCAGCTTTCGAGCAGAACTCGTATTCCCAGAATCCCCCACAAAGCTCTTACTCTCAGCAGCAAGGAGGGTATCAGAGCCAGCAGACAGGCTATGGACAGCAGAGCTCGTATGGACAGCAAGGAGGATACCAACCAGCTCCGCAGCAGCCCCAGCAGCAGCAGCCGCCTCCTCAAGCTCCCCCTTCCTACCCTCCACCCTCGGGGTCTTACGGACAGCCACCCGCTTCTCAGTACAGACAGCCTAGCAGCACAGGAGGAGGCTATGGCCAGTCTGACTACAAGCCTCCCAGCCAGTATGGTAAATCAAACAGTGACCAGGTGTCACAGCAATGATTCTACAACGTCTTGTGTTTATGAATTCACAGGAAGTTACAGACAAGACCACCAGAATGGCATGGGTGCAGGAGGCTTTTCCAGTTCTGAGTCTGGAGGATTTGGGGGCCCTGGAGAGGGCCGAGGCATAGGAGGGGGGGAGAGCCGCGGGCGTGGCCGGGGTGGGTTTGACCGAGGGATGATGCGAGGAGGTGGTGGCGGCATGCGAGGGGGCATGAGCCGTGGAGGCATGGGGTAAGTTTGCATTGGAGCCGTCTCACATCATCACTTTTTTTTTCCACACAGATGCTGAAAACGGCCATACGGGCCTGAGAGCCAAATAAATTCAGAATTTAAACAATGCATTTGACATAAAAGATGCCAATCTGACTTTCCGCACAAGTTTGAGCCATCTTTGACAGTTATGACGGTAGTATAGAGGTTTAACGGGGCTCTCAGTTGTCCCTTGTCTTGGCCCACGGTAAGATGCTTTGGTGGAGAATGTTGTTTGACATTTACATAATATTTATATTTAAGGTTCCTATATTTAGGAAAGTTGTTCTAATGTGCAGATTTTGTGGTTAAAAAAAGTCAATGGTGTTCCATATCTTCTATATCAGCAGGTCTGTTTTATCTTTAGTATTATATTAACCCTCCTGTTATGTTCGTTTCAAACGAACATCAATAATGTTCACGGGTCAATTTTACCCAGGGACTTTTATTATGCATATAGGTGTCAGAAACCACCTGAGAGAGTGTGAGAGTCTGAGACAGCTGTGTATTATGTCTCATTGTTGCAAAGAAACAANGTGTTCCATATCTTCTATATCAGCAGGTCTGTTTTATCTTTAGTATTATATTAACCCTCCTGTTATGTTCGTTTCAAACGAACATCAATAATGTTCACGGGTCAATTTTACCCAGGGACTTTTATTATGCATATAGGTGTCAGAAACCACCTGAGAGAGTGTGAGAGTCTGAGACAGCTGTGTATTATGTCTCATTGTTGCAAAGAAACAAATTGTATTTGAACTTTCTGACTCTTTTTAGCTTCCATTTTGTCTGAAAGGTCAAATNCTCCTGTTATGTTCGTTTCAAACGAACATCAATAATGTTCACGGGTCAATTTTACCCAGGGACTTTTATTATGCATATAGGTGTCAGAAACCACCTGAGAGAGTGTGAGAGTCTGAGACAGCTGTGTATTATGTCTCATTGTTGCAAAGAAACAAATTGTATTTGAACTTTCTGACTCTTTTTAGCTTCCATTTTGTCTGAAAGGTCAAATCGACCTGAGCATTATCTTTGTAACAAAAACATTT
>SOMO01003908.1:0-11535 GCA_028128575.1 Paedocypris carbunculus
TGTATTATTATAATAACCATTTCTATCAAGAAGCTAAATAGGAGACGTCCTACACACCTTAAAAACAACACTTGGAATAAAACAACACGTGGTTCGTTTCTTCTTTCAACTTTAAACATTTCTTTGGTCTTTGTAGCCTGGATATTTCACACTCGGCGTGAATTGTTTCAGAAGTGTTCATTNAAACATTTCTTTGGTCTTTGTAGCCTGGATATTTCACACTCGGCGTGAATTGTTTCAGAAGTGTTCATTTTATAGAAAGCCTGGATTTCACACATTGTCTAACATATATTCCATTTAACTGTAAAACTAAATGTAAACACTATCCTGTGTCGACTGTGTGTAATGTATAATGTATGCGTGTATAAATAAACAAAAACATTTTTTACCAACAAACTCAGGAGTGCCAAAAATGTTTTTAAATTCATTTCCATCCTTAATCTGATGGGCGATTCCAAAATCAATCAACTTTATCCTGGGGTTTGGAACATTCTTATCCAGCAGCATTATGTTCTCAGGCTGAGGAGAAAAAAGCATTAAATATGCAATAATCAATCATACGTAAAAAATANAACTTTATCCTGGGGTTTGGAACATTCTTATCCAGCAGCATTATGTTCTCAGGCTGAGGAGAAAAAAGCATTAAATATGCAATAATCAATCATACGTAAAAAATAAAATAAAGAACAAAGCCTTCAAGCATCTCTAAGACAGCTCACCTTCAAGTCAAAGTGTGCAATGCGTTTAGAGTGGAGGTAGTTCACTCCGTCCAGGATCTGCTTGAGGAACTGCGTGGCCTCCTCCTCAGTCAGCGACTCCTTTTCAGCCAGGAAGTCAAACAGCTCCCCACCGGACACCAGTTCCAGGATCAGGATCACATCCGTCTTGTTCTCAAAGATGTCGTGGAGAGTGATGATGTTGCTGTGCTGGATCTCTCGAAGGATGTTCACCTCTCGCTCAATTTCTTCACGGCTCACGCCACGTCGGCTGGATGACAGTCGTCTCTTCTTAATAAATTTAGCGGCATATTCTGCCCCGCTGCTCTTTTCCTTACATTTACGAACGATAGCAAACTGTCCGCTGTCCAATGGAAACAGACAAACACACACTTGTGATGACTTGGAATTGAACAAAAATGCATGAACTAAACTAACATAAACTAAACTGTAAAAGAATAAGTACACTGTATATTATGAACACATTTCTATGTATTTGTTCCAAGCAGTAAATGTAGTATAGTAATGTAATTGACTGCACAGACGATGCCTCTTGGGTCCACAGCTGTAGAGCAAACACCAGCATAGTGAAGCAGTGATGTAATGCTGCAGCAGAACAACAAAAACCTTCTCTTCCATATATAGGAAAAGCCAAACCAGTGTGTGCAGGTCATTAAGACACTGCGTATACCAGGGATATTTAACTCTTCAGGAATGTTTACTTTTATACAGTACTGATAAGCATGCAAACACACACACACACACACACACACACACACACACACACACACGTGTTCTTGCTTTGACGCAAGCCAAATGCCACAAGGCATCTTTCTTATTGTAATTCAACAAATGTCAACGTCATATAATTAAACTCCTTGATAAAAACACCGCTTTTACAACTAGAAGCTGTTAGAACCCTTACCTTCCTAACTCCTCTTCCATGTCATAGTACAGCTCCACATCCTCCTGTCTGAAGCCAGCCATGATTTGCTGACTTCGAATGGTGCCAACTGCTGAAGAATGGCAGAAATGATTCTTGTTTGACAGGTGGGTGATAACTAACAACATTGGATCTACGTATGCTGTAAATCATCTAAGAATGTTATAATAACTAGTTATAGCACAGTTATAAAGCCTACATTTTCACGATTTCTTATTGGATGTTTTAGCCAGACATGGTCTGCCAGACATAGACAATCTTAACCAAGTTTCATTAAGTGAAAATAATGTATTAGGCGCTTTTGACATTTGTATACATTTTGCATAAAATAAACAGCTACGACAAACGCTACGAAATAAATAGAACACGTCGTATAATTTAACAATAAACGATGACAGTTGATTATGGCTGTGAGCAGCAAGCAAGAGGAAAGTCAATGGTGGCAGGGAATATAATATAGAAATCAAATAAATGTAATACACTCTAATAATGTGACTTTTTCTATATTCACACCACGAATAACTCCCTTTAAAGTGAACATTAATCTAATGTGTTAACGTTTAATGAAAATAACCCTACCCTAAACATTTTACAGGTCAACGATCGTAGTTCATTCAATCTGAAAACTAATCCACAGTCACTGTTTAGCGCGAACTTTCAATTTGACAGTTTTAAAGACTAATAAAAATAACGTTGTTTCCCATGCAGTTTTAAAATCGCGATTAACTTATTTTGACTGCAATCCATAACTAATGGTGAATTCAATTAGCCATCTGGCTAACTCCTTCAGGAAAAGACGGAAAACATTTGTCACTCACAAGCCCGGGAGATGATCACGCCACCGATATAAAACTAAATAACTAAATTATGCTTTATGAAGCTGAATTAGATACATAAACAAAATCGAAATGTTCTTACATACCTTAACCTTCCCGCATTCCACAACAGATGGATATTTTCCGGTTGAAGCCTTCTAAGGGGGCGTGGCTTACCCAGTGACATCATCCAGACTCCACCGCAGGATGACGTCAGTGGTATGATTAAACGTCTGCCATGTGGCACTGTTCTTGTCGAGACTCGTTTTGGCGTTTTGTTTCTCACGTTATAAGCCGTTGTGTTTCATTTTAAGCAGACATCTACTGTCTATTTATCCACTGTAAATGTGTGAATTAAAATACGTATTGGGAGTATTTATTAGTAATTGTAGACAAAGCTTTGTATATTGAAAATAAATCAATTGTTATTACATAGTCTGACCTTTATCTTTGTGTGACAGGAAACATTTTTTTGTCATTCAATTTTTGTCTGTTTATGTAGCAGATTGAAAACGATTATAAGGTATGATCAAGTTTCATGACTAGTGACTTCAAGAATTCAAGAATTTGTTCATTATATTTATGAAAAATGAGATTGTGTCAACCAAGTAATTATTCTTACCATGGCCATTTTTCAGTTTAATAGTGTATAGTATACAGAAAATAAGTAGCTCTGTTCTGTGAAGAATTATAGCTCATAGAAATAATTAACCAGTAATTTATAAAGTCTATTATAGAAATGTTGGCTATTTCAAAAATGTGTTTTCAATTTCAGAGTTATGAGTTGCTAAAGCACATCTGAGTCTTTGGACCTGAAGGCAAAGTCAGTAGTTTTGTAAGTTGTTATTCATTTAATTTGTGCTCAAAGTAGCCTTTATGTTAATCTGTTTTATAATGAATACCAATCTATATAAAGATAATTTGTTGCTACTGTATGTGTTGATCCAATGAGTGAAAGTGTGTCACTCCGGCCCAGTGATGCTGAGATAGGCGCCAGCTCCCCACGACCCTGTGAAGGACTAAGCTACAGAAGATGAATGAATGAATGTTGATCATTGTTGAAATGATTGTTGATCACATGTTGAAAGCATTTGAATAAAATTTGAAGTACGCTTAATGTCCTGAGCGTTTCATTCTTTCTAGATCGGATGGCATCTCTACTTAGTAAAATAAAAAATAAATAAATTAATTAAAAATAATCCAAGTGACGTGTGGTTCTTGTGTTACACACAAGTTGAGATCACTTCATGCATCGCTAAGAATTGATTTTCATGACCTCAGTTGTTATCTCTCCATAATAATAAACACTTTTTAATTGATATTTACGGTATATCTGTTTTTATAAATTCAGCTCTAGGTAAAATAACTACGTAGTTCCAACAGACTAGAAGAAAACAAATCATAAACACTTTTTTATATTTGTAGTTTTTTTTTTTTTAAGTGACGGAAATGGGCTTCCATAGGCAACTGATCTAAACCGAAATAGAAAATATGTTCAGTGCAGGCGTGGTCAAAGGTTGATTGACTGGCGCAACACCCAATGAACTGGCAGGCATGGTTTCGAGCATACGGGATTTAACAAATCAAAAAGGTACTGCAGGCTGTGGGCGGGAGCTGGTAACAGCTGACAGATGATTCCAAGTGCAGTTCGGATTGGGAAGACAACAACAGACAGGCATCATGAGGCTTTTGTCAAGTCTCCTTTGGCCAGCTCTTTTGATTGGACAGGTATAATGCGAATAATAAAGCTGTAGGTAGCGCTATCGTTATTCTTTTTTTTCTTTGCTGGCTCACCAGCAGGTTTGTGCCCAATTTGTTTGGCGATCTGCTGGCTACATGCTATGTAGGGTTAGCTTGCGGTGGAGTTCAGGGGGATGTGCTCGTGCGGGCGAGTGCTCGCGCGTTTATGGCTACCTTACTTTTATTGAAGCGGAAAAGAAAAGATGGATGAAACGAGTCGTTACGTTGGTGACAAACTTTCAAAAGCCTTCTATTTTAGCAAAAATAAGCGTCTACACAATTTCAACGTGTGTTATTTAGCATTGTATGTCCAATTTGCATTTTAGAATGGGACATTTCTGTTATAGAAACGAATGTCTTTCAATACAGTTTAGTTACATTTTAGTGAAGGCAAAACAAATCAACTACTTTAATTTAAATGCAGTCTTTCTGTGAGTGGACGTCGATTTTCTCTACTCCAGACTCCATCTTTTGCTCGCACTGTTGCTGGTCTCAGAAAAGAAAAATGTGAAATGATGCTTGTTGGCTGATGCACTGTATGTTGTTTTGTGGCAGGTTTTGGGCGAATATGGAATGGCGCATTTCCGTGAGTGGGGAAGCAGCAAAGGAAAAGATTATTGCATTTTTTTCAACTCCCAGTGGGCTCGACTACCTCAGGACCTTAGTAAAGCAGTGCGTACACAATTAATGTTCACGCAAGCATTTGTCACATGAAACAATCTTTGCTCCTCGTCACTGACCTTTAGTGTTTGTTTTCAGGCACGACTGCAAACGTATGATCTCACCAGCTCGGTGTTGTGCTCATCCTCGGATGTTCCTGAGGGCGGCTTCCCAAACACAATCCCAATGGTGATGAGAGGGAATTGCACTTTCTACGAAAAAGTCAGGTTGGCCCAGCTCAACGGAGCAAAGGGGCTTCTGATTGTCAGCAAAGATCGGCTGGTGGGACATTCTGAAGACATTCATGTGGCATAAGCTGGTAAAACACTGGTACCATCGATGAGTGTTTATGTGCCGTTTGTAATTATTTGTAGACTCCGCCCTCTGGCAACAAGTCACAGTATGAGGAAATTGGCATCCCAGTGGCCTTGCTGAGTTATAAAGACATGCTGGAGATCAGTAAGGTAAAGTTTAACTTGTGTCATGTGCTTTTTCTTATAATTTTCTGCATTGATGATAACAAAGCAACTTTCTGTCTTCAGACATTTGGGGAGAAAAAAGAGGTTGCCATGTATGCGCCGAACGAGCCTGTGGTGGACTACAACATGGTGCTGATCTTCCTCATGGCAGTTGGCACTGTGGCTGTCGGAGGATACTGGGCTGGAAGCAGGGATATCAAAAAGTACAAGTTCTATTTGTCTGACTTTGTATTTGTATTGATGATACAGCATTGAGGGCAATCAGATGCATGGTATTATATCCCAGATGTAATTCCTACAAATTGTGTTGCATTCATTTTGACGGGTTATTTGTGTGATTAATTGTTTGATTGAAATGGTAAACAGAAGAATTTTGTGAAAATAATAATTAGTGCATAAATGAGCAATATTAAAGCTTCTCAAACAATTATTTTCAACACACTATTAATTATTGCCTGTTTTTATAGGTTATGGTAAAGTAAAGACCTGAACAAACCCCATCAACTCATGAATACTAGCAGAAAAAGGCGGGAATCCTGATAGATGTCTGATTTATCGAACCAATCACCCGATTATTAAAATAATAGTTAGTGGCAACCAACACACACACATAATGTGTAACACGCCATATTTAGCCCTGTAAAAATGTATTCAATCTCTGTATTTTTGCTGCTGTGACTGTTAAAAATCCACATTGGTGATACACATGAAGTTGTTTTCTGTCTGTTTGTCTGTCTAGACGTTACATGAAGCACAAGAGGGACGATGGTGCGGAGAAACAGGATGAAGAAACCGTTGACGTCACTCCCATTATGATTTGTGTGTTTGTGGTGATGTGCTGCTCGATGCTAGTGCTCCTGTACTTCTTCTACGATCAGCTGGGTGCGTCCATTCTTTTGGTTTCCGTCAGGTTCAGTAAAGTGGATTGGGATGAAGCAGGTTTAATATCTGCTGTGTGTTCTGCAGTCTACATGACCATAGCCACGTTCTGTCTGGCTTCGGCCGTTGGTCTCTACAGTTGTCTTTGGCCTTTTGTCCGAAGAGTTCCTCTTGGCAAATGCAGGTTTGTGAATGATTAAACTCAAACTTCTCACCTTTTGGATTAAGCATAAAGGAAATGTTTGTTGACAGGATACCCGAGAATAACCTGCCGTACTTCCACAAGCGGCCACAGGTTCGCATGCTGCTGCTTTCTGCCTTCTGCATAGGAGTCAGTGTCACGTGGGGAGTTTTTCGTAATGAAGACCAGTGAGTCAAACCGTTGTTCATTAATTTTTTTTGGAGTGCTGGCGTTATTAGCAGAGGTGTCAAGTAACAAAGTAATAATACTTTGTTACTTTACTTAAGTATACTTTTTTGCTTACTTTTATTTTAATTGAATATTTTTTTATTTTTAGAAAATGCAAATATCTGTACTTTCAATTTGTAACATTTTAAAAACAAGCCGCGTTACTCCCATTTCATTTCAGTTAGTTTTATTTCTGTGTTGTCATCTTGATGGTGGTTGGATGAGAGGTACGAATACGTGTGATGTATGATGGCTTATGCTTGGTCCATTGCACCGACTGCGCATCAAGCTTTGTTGTGAAGTAATTACAGAGAGGCTGAGTAACAGTGTGTGGATTTTCGAACAGAAGAGTTCCTATTTAGGACATTTTTTCATACCTTCTATTTATTTATAGAATAAAAGAATCTAAGACTTATTTTGTTACACGTTTTTACAGATTTTATTTTATTACAGAAGGTAATTTACACCATTATAAAGCAAGCATGATAAAGCAAGTTTAAAATATAGAAATTAAAACATTGTCACCCTAGTACAAACAACTCTTTTTGAATGGAAAAAAAGAATTTACTGTACCTGCGTTACATCACTCCAATAAAGGTCGTTATTATGTCATGCTTCTGATGTAAATTGAAGTGTGACTTTTGTCACCATTACTATACCAGTCATCATATTTTACACTGAATTACGTGGTAATGCTTAGTAGCGCACATGTTTCTTTAATGTGTATGCATTGTAATAAAATGCGTTCATTTTCAACGTTAATCCTATACATTTTGATATAGCATCATAGTCCTATAATGGCATTTTTTCCTTGCAATACTTAGTAGTTTTGCCTGTACTAAAGTGCCTGTACAAGTAACAAATGTGAGTACTTTTAATAATAATAATGAGTATTTGTAGGGCGCTTTTCACAGTTTTAACTGTCTCAAAGCGCTCGTGTAAATATGTAAGAGAATTGTTGCTTTTTATTCAATTTATCGTCTGGATTGTTGGTGTTCACTATGTGGCTGCGGTTATGACAAGACAAAGACAAAGACAGCTTTTGACAGCACTTATTAGTCCATCGACAAGAAAAACATGGAACANTATTCAATTTATCGTCTGGATTGTTGGTGTTCACTATGTGGCTGCGGTTATGACAAGACAAAGACAAAGACAGCTTTTGACAGCACTTATTAGTCCATCGACAAGAAAAACATGGAACAGATATTACTTAAGTAATAAACTTACCTTAAATAAGATAAGAATTCATCTGTAGGTAAATTATTTCACAAGGTAACATGATGAGTGTGAAACAAGTTTCTGGAGCCAGATGCCAGAAAGCGATCAGACTCCATCAACAAACTCTGTTTTATGCAGAAAGACATGGTTCTCTATCACACGTCTGTGTGACTTTCCCACCTTAGAAACACCGTTGATGATTGAACTGTTAGTTTAGTTTAGTCCCTTGAAATTGTCTGTTTCCTGTTGCAAGTTGGTGGTGCTGTGCCTGAGACATACTTCTCAATCACTATGTACAGGAATTATGAGACTTCTTGTTTATTAAATAAGCCAAAAATTAGTTGCCAATCATTCTACATTAAGTTTGCAATTTAGCAACATAAATTTGCTAAATGTCTTTGACTACATGATTTTGAAGTCTGCTATAGAGGTTAGAGGTCAAGGGTGTCAAGTACCTTATTTCAGGTCAAAGTTAACAACCGATCCAACATTGGTGAATTTTTTGGTTTGTTAAGACCCAAAATCCCCTGAAAGGTTTGATAAAGCAGTACAAAATGGAGATCTGGAAAATCTGGCTCTTGGGTTCTAATTACAGTACATTTGGGTTTTTTTATTTTATATACAGGCCGTGATATGACTTGTGAAAGCAGTTGTAACAGACTCAAACCATTCAACTTAAACTATAGATGTGTCTTATTACCAATGTAATTACCAGGACAGACACTAGTCATGTATTTAACAATTTGATCCTATATTGCTATTGGATCGGGACGACTCCATCACCAGAGCTGAAAGTAACTTTACCATTAACAAAACCACTTATGAGGTGATTTTAATTTCAATGAATCAGATTGTGGGAGTAACTTCACACTGTAACTTCATATCACTAGATTTTACACTAAGTTGAAAGCAGATAAAGATGAATGTGTTAAAACACCAGAACACAAAAATTGTTACTGTTGAAATTCTATAATCGTTAATCTGGCATAATCTGTTATTTTGTCTTATTTCAGGTGGGCTTGGGTTCTTCAGGATGCACTGGGCATCGCCTTCTGCCTCTACATGCTAAAAACAATCCGACTGCCCACCTTTAAGGTCCGTCTCGGTTCACTCTAGCTGCATCGAGTGTGTTAATAATCATAATGGTGCTCTTCTCTGGTTGAAGGCCTGCACTCTTCTGCTGGTGGTACTCTTCGTCTACGATGTGTTTTTCGTGTTCATCACACCGCTTTTTACTGAGGTATGAGACATGTCAGCATCCCTTTGCACCGTGACTGTAAAAGGTGAAATGTGGAATTCACAGAGCGGTGAAAGCATCATGGTGGAAGTGGCGGCGGGTCCCTCAGATTCCTCCACACATGAGAAGGTGAGTTTGGAACTGAATCAGGGTGTGTGTGTGTGTGTGGGGATGTGACTGGTGTGTTTGTTGTCACCAGCTGCCGATGGTCCTGAAGGTCCCGCGGTTGAACTCTTCTCCTCTGGTGCTATGCGACAGGCCCTTCTCTCTCCTGGGTTTCGGCGACATTTTGGTACCAGGTACCTACTTGTAACCATGACGACAACGACATATTGAGTTCTATTATTGTGACATGAAATATTTGTGTGCCGTTTTTCGTCTCTGCAGGTCTTCTGGTTGCGTACTGTCACAGATTTGACATTCTCATGCAGACTTCTCGGATCTACTTCCTGGCCTGCACTGTTGGTGAGAGTTTGACCATCTAAATTAGTTTTTATTTATTTTTTACTTTACTGGACGTGACATTGCATGTGATGTTTGTTTGGACAGGCTACGGCATTGGACTCCTCATCACTTTTGTGGCTCTGGCTCTGATGCAGATGGGTCAGCCAGCCCTCTTATACCTGGTGCCTTGCACACTTCTCACCAGCCTGGCGGTGGCGCTCTGGCGCAAAGAGCTGCCTTTGTTCTGGACAGGAAGTGGATTTGTGGTGAATACCAGTTTGATATGAGTGGCTTCGGTGGCAAAATTCTAGGGTTATTGACAGTTTCTAGAATTACAGTTGAGTAAAAGCACCACGTGCTTTTGTACCGCACTTCTTTTCTTCTCGCTCTCTTTCTTTCCTCACTGTTTGGATGTCATTTCAACTCTACTGACTAAAATATTTATATCCGAATATATATAGTATATATAAAATGTTTAAAAGAGGGATGTTCCTTTCCGAGTCACAATATTGGGCCTGATCCTGATTCCTAAACCAATAACTAGAGGTGGGCATAGATTATTTTAAAAATTTTAAGCCTGTTGAAATATAAAGTATTGTGACTTATTTCTGAGAATTGCGAGGACTTGTAATTCTGACTCAATAACTTGCAATTCTAAGAAAAAACATGTTGCGAAACTTTTTATTTTGAGGCTTTTTCACAGGGTTTTAAGTTAGCCCCCCACATGCGTAACTTTGTTTGGTTTACTTTTAATAAAAGCAACATCTGGCAAACGTGTTCTCCTCTAAATATGAAACGGCAGACGTGACATGAGGATATTTCCGCTAAAATATCAACGTAACAATCATCCATTTTTTTTACCTGTGCAATAAGAGTCTCTCTGTCTACGTTATTGTTGATAGTCACCAGCCCACCTCTAAATTAACATACGTGTGTGTGTGTGTGTGTGTGTGTGTGTGTGTGTGTGTATTAGTGATGCAATAAGACACACCCACTGCCCTAAATGACACATTCTGTATAGCGGCACATCCACTGTTTGAATTTTTAGAATACTTCGTCCATTACATTTTAAATCACATTTCTTGTTTTCTCTTATTTGATTGTATTATTTAAGGAATGTGCTTTGACATAAATTTAATTTAGGATACTAGTGTAATATAAATTTTAAAATCTAAACAGCAGAGACTGTGATTGGTTCCGATTGGTCAAATCACGAGGCTGCAGAAGCTCAAGTCTGAACATAATTCTGTTATTATGTGGATTTGCACATTAAATTTGTTGTTAATTGACAAGATTCAAGTTCAGAGCTTTTGTAAGGAACTTTTCACAGTTTTAACTGTCTCAATATCAGTGATGTGTTTGTTGCACACTTGACTTCTAAGTGATCTAAGTGTGTGTGTTTTTTCTCCTCAGCCGCCTCCTATAGTGATGGAGCAGATTAACTGTACTCAAACTGTACAGACCACCGCTGAGCCACAGTCCACAGAGCAGCAAGACCCCCAAGACACCAATCAGAGCGCGGACCCCCCTCCAACAGCCCAGGAGGAGCTGCCGCATCTCACGAACGCACACACCACCTAAAGACTTGAAGAATGTTCATTACCTTTAGTGTGTGTGTGTGTGTGTGAGACTCTAAGTGCAATCGTGTTAAAGTCTTTGGAAATTGTGCGACATTTGAATTGAAGCCAAGGGGTTCATGAGAAGACCCCTGCTGCGATTCCACTGAATTGGTTCTAATCCACAGATGCCACCGATGGCATTGGGCATCAAAAGGACGTTTGTAATTTTTTTTTCCTGTAATTTTTGTAATATGTCAATTCTTTGTAAATAAAGTGCAGCTAGTTTTTTTTTTCCCCTCACCATGAGTGTTTGAAAAACTCCACCTTAGGGAAAACACTGCAGACAGTGACACGGTGCTAAAGCGAAGCTGCTTATTCTGTTTGGAGAATTGAGTTGCTCTGGGTTAGAAAGTTTGAGTTTAATCCTAAAAAA